>JABASH010003231.1:0-17132 GCA_019776445.1 Tomocerus maximus | reverse complement strand
TGAGCCATGTAAAACATTTCTATTTCATACTTGAGAACATCCATACATTTTAATACGAATTTTTATTCTATAAAAGTCACACACGAGAAGACCCTTTGAATTCACACACAGTAATTAATGTAAAATTGTTTTACATCAAACCGGCATCAAATGAATATTGTGGTAGGTACCCCACTATCTCAATGCTAACAGTTTCACTAACACTATTAAATAACTCTTCATATGCGGAATAAATATATACAAGGAATTATCTATATTAAGGAAATATTTGCATTAAATGCAAAGCTACCGCTACGAACAGTTTAACACATCTGTGGGAATATGGTACTTACAACTTAAAAATAATATGGCATATTTACATATCGTCGGTGAACCTACTATAGTTAGCCTAATGACATCTACATAATAGTACGCATTAGTAATATTTCAGTTATGATATTATTCTACGGAAATTTTTAGTAGACAAACATAAAAAGACAGGCGAGAGCTTGAACTCTGCTTGAATTAACTGCAAAAAAAAACAAATACGTGAGCATTAGTATTTGGAGATATATTTGAATTGTAATATAGGAATTATAAAACGGAAAACGGTTGTGACCTACCTCACCCAAAGAGACTAGCAACGAGCAGGGTGATGCACCCTAAAGTCAGAGTGGTTGAAAATACAGTTGATAGTGCGGAGGCAGAATTTTTTTTTTGCATCTCAGGAGCCTTGATTCGATCTCCGTACCTATTCAAAAAGTCTAGAACCACGCCGTTGGTCCACCCAAATCCCACAACGACGCTGTATTCCCCGCCACCGCCTGGAGCTCCGTGAACAGTTACGTCGTACTAAAAATAAAAGTTTTATTAATACGGGAGCATTTGTAATAATTTCACAGGAGTTAGGCAGAGAATTTCTGAGCTTACTTTTTCAAACATGTGATTGGGTGTAGTCTGAATGAAAGCTAAGTAATTAGTAGAAATCCACCTATTGGCCAACTCGAAAGCGAGCTCTTTGGCTTCTGCATTTCCTGATCGCTCCAGTGAGTCCACAATCCAGTGCTGTAATGGGGCCCATCCATTCGGAAAGTCCCACTGTTCTCCGGCATGGGATAAACTGGTTGGCACGCCACCGGGATATTTCAGTGCTTTGACATTTCTCATGTAGTTGATAACCCGGGTAACAGTTGTCTCGGAAGTCTGGGCATTTGCCCACAACGGAATAATGTTGGAAGGATAGAACTCTTTGCGAAGCTCGTGCTTTACATGATCGAAGTCAAACCAGCAGCCTAATTCCTCGTCCCACATAACTTCATTCAGCGTTGTTTTCCATTCATTCGCAATATTTTCGTAGTAAGGAACTTTATCCTTCATTCCAGCCTGTTGAAACAAAGAATTGCATTTATAATTTGCAAGCATTTAATGAAAACTCACTCATACTTGCAAATCTGTTGACTTACCAGTTTGTGAAACTCTGCCAAATACTTTGCGTTCAGATGAATCAAAGCATTCAATTCCACAGGAATGATGTTGCGAACCTTCGTATGACTTAGATTCCCTGAAATGACAACAAATAATGACTGCTGTAATAATTCTTATGTCCGCATCTCAGTAATATTGCAGTTTTGCATCAACTACGTATGAGCACACATTTGGGAGTTGGACCTATTCTTCTGTTTTTTTTAATACAATTCTTAAGCGCAGGTCTGTATTTTATGTTCAGAATATTATTAAGACTAACCTTTGGACACACTTTCGGGAGGAATAAACCATCGGGAAGAAAAGTCCCATCCCGACTCAGCTCCAGATTTCAGGTTGATGTATAATTCATCCTTTTCAGCTTCTGTATTTAATTTTTCAGCAAGATCGTAATCCTCCCTATCGAAGAAAAAATTCAAACAAATTTAATTTAGTTAATGCATTTAATTGGTAGTGTAGCAAGTGGAACTGAGGACTAACCAATAAGACTCTGGACGAGGTCCTGTCATTTCCACGTTGTACCTAGTCATTCTGTACATCTGTCCATTGTGCTGAACGGAGAGAGTTCGGTTCTTTATCCAAAAGTCAAACTCTTTCACGAGGAGAGGAAGATTTTCACGAACGAAGCCAACGTCATTTGTTTTGTCAAGGTAAAGTTTCACCATTGGGATAAGAAGAGGCGGCTGAGATCTTCTAAAATAAATTCTCCCACCATTCGGGACATAGCCGAGTGAATTCACCATTTCCAGAAAGTTGAGTAGCATTCCCTTCACAGTGTCGTGCATTTCAGAAAGCAACAATCCCTCCATAATCCAGTAAGAGTCCCAATAGAAAAACTCTCGGAATCTACCTCCAGGTACTATGACCGGGTGTGACACATAAATCATTGAGTATAAATCAGGTTGATTCTTAACATCATCTTTAATTTTTCGACCCAGCTCTTTCCAGTAAGAGTGCAATTCCTTCGCCCAATCTTGTAACTTGTCATCAGTAACATTTTGAAGAAATTTTGGGTTCTCATGCCAGTCAGAGGGATCCCATGCTTCAAATTCTGACCCTTCTTTATCAAAATTATCGCTCACAAAAGTTTCAATAGCTTTCTTCGGTGGCTTGTCATCGTGATTTTTCATGAAAACCTCAAAGTTCTTCAGAACTTCATCGGGTTTTATCTTTAACTTCATATCCACGAAGGTTTTTGAGTCAGGGTATATACGAGCCAACTGAACGGTCTCCAAAAGCTTTCCATAGCAGTAAATGTTACTAAAATGAAACAAATAAATTTAGCTGAATATTATAAACCTTCAAAGTAGGACTCATTCACTTTTCCAGTTTTTATTAAATAATATTATTTTTCTTAAATGGCGGATAAAATTCATGGAAACAAAGTTCATCTTCTTCAAAAGCAACCAGATACGATGAAATATTGGAATGAAGAGGTATAAATAACTGTTGTTCAACTTTAAGCTAGGCAAAAATTTCATAGCATTTGCCCTTTGAAAACCTCATTAGTCGCAATTGTTGCTGCGATATTCAATCGAATTGGATTTCTATGAATGGATAATTATTTAAATGCCTTCCTCTATTCATTTTAAATTCATACTTACCTTTCACATGGTTGTGGATAAGCTGCATGGGTAATTCCAGTAGAGGAAATTATTACAAATGTCACAAATTGTGTAAAGAACTTCATAGTGCCTAACTTAGTATTAGCAATAGGTAATAAAAATGAATCACAAAATTAGTCCTCAAACCACTTTTCTTTCCTCTAAAAAATTCTCAACTAGAGCAATTCTTTCACAATCACAAGAATCTTTGAGTAAATAATTTCAATAACGTACTAGTTATGTTAATGCTAGACACAAATCCACTTTTTCTGTATTTTAGCTATTATGAGCCATGCAACTTGCATGGGTATTTGTCAAGCGAGTCTTGTCATATTATGTGTAAAAAATGTGCGTATACTGCGAATATATGCAATTGCGTCACAAAAATTAAAGTTGTTGGTAGGAAACAATTTTCGAGGTGCAGGCAGCTACTGCCAGTAAAATGTGTGAATATTTAGGTGGCAGTAGCGTTAGTTGATCGCCCTGCGTCAGGGTTTCACTTTCCCCCGCCAGTGTTGAAGATGGAGATTATAGCTTGTTTTTCCGAGATTCCCATCATCACTGAAAATAAAATGCAAATTAAATAATTGCAAAGGCAAATGGCATGAAATTGAAAAGAGGAGAGGCTAAAGGTAGCAAATCAGATTTTGAAATATAATAATTAGGAACATCAGTTCATAATCCAAAAACATGTTCAGTTCAGTTGCAATGTCTATTGCTTTGTTGTGTCCCACATATCCTAAATTAGAATTTCCATATCTTTGATCTGTCTGCATTAAAGCTTCACACACTATCATCCTATCTGTACATAAGATACATAAGTTACAATAATCTCGCAATCGCCACAATAATGCAGATGCAAACAAAGTCATAGACGTCATGCACAAGATTGGATCAGTAACTAACTTTGCTTGAAGCAATAACTTCTATAGAAATTATGATACTAACGAATAAGTATTCCCTCGTTTTCATCGCTAATCTCCTTTTAAATCTAACCTGTTATTTTAAACAACAGAAGAGTTAGAACAACTCTTATCACTGCTATTATCCGATCTCATCTATAGAACATCTCTGTTATGAATACACATGCAAAAAAGCGTCTCTCGAAGCCTAACTAGGAGAATCAAATATATTTATGGCCTTTCATGACCTGGGTCAGTCCAACATATGCTCATGGGCTATATACACGTGTTTAATATGCTTAGTCAGAGAATAACTTTCTGGCATTGTTCACTATAAAGAATCGGGTATTGCTACTATCGGTTTTAATCCTGGAGAACATAGTCCCAAGATTTGATTGTACATTGACTCCAGACAAAGTGGGCACTTTATGATCAATTCATAGACTAATGAATAATATTATTAAGTGCGAAGTAGAATTTCGGTGGTGGGACCACAGAAATAGGTAAGTCACCTTCGGAAAGTTCTACTAGTATTTACATGGAATATTATAATCCAGGTTCACAGAAAACATACATATATCAAGAAAATAGAGTAATGTTGAGTATCTTTATATGCTTTAGTCAAATAGGTCAATTACAGAGTGAATTACTCTGCCTAGTCGGACTACAACAGACAAAACTGAATTGGAGTGGTTTCCCTAGTTCCTTTCCTCTCCTAATTGCATAATGGATATCTCTCAAGCAAGACTCCATTGAACGAAACCTAACCAGTACTTTAGTTCTCCCTTTTGTCTGATTCGTAGAAATACATGGCTACATGCGAGATTTATCCATGGAAAAGCCGAGTCCATATTACAGTTACAATCAGATTCCAGTTGGGTTCTGATTTGACTTTCACTACTCTCCCGCACCATCCCGAATCCTAAGTAAAGTAACGTAAAGTTTGCTTTTCGGATTGCCACAACTTGAACTGGCTTGGTCGTGTAGGCCAATCTCCCTCAAAACTTGGCAAATTATTTTGTCTCATAAATATTCTTACATTAAGCTAAACAGAGTATGAGGAAAGTAATAAGGCCATAATTAATAAAGTTTATTAATTGCTCATTAATGTAGACCGCGAAATAAGTTCTCATTCTAGGTACGTACGTGTTTGTTATTAATGATTTGCCCGAAAGATTTTGCCAGGGATGAATCGATCTCATAACATCTACCTAAAGAGACAGAAGACTGAAGAAAAGACAAAAGTCAGAGGAGAACAGAGATTTCCACCTCAAATACGTCAACTTGAGCAGATTCACAATAAATCACAAAATCCCTTAACGCTTCGTATAAGAACGACTTTCTCATTCGCATTCTCTCACTTTCAACTTCCACTCCTGTTCCGTTACAGTTTTCTCATTGTCATGGCTTATACTTTTGGCAGACTGCACCACGCTGAGAAACATGGCTCCACACAGCTCTAATATTTATTCCAGCACCGAATACCCCTCAACTATACTTACTATATAGATACCTTGCCCAAACTAAATGCCTAACTAACACAGACTAACACGACTAGACCTATCCCCCTCTAACTAGTGCACCCAGATGGAAAATCTTCTCCTGGACCATTACAAATATATATCCTTGTTAGAAAACTTGCCTTTTGTGACATAGACCCATGCGATTCATAAATGCTTCGGAGACTCTTATACTTACATATATTGCAATGTATGACAATTGTATCAATTGAAATGGCCCTCCTACACATTTCCTTCAATATATCTCAAGATGTGGACGGACGCAATATTTTAATAATAGATATACATACATACTCTTTTACTGCTCCCTACTTTGCAGTCTAAAGGAATTCTAGTCAACGCATCGAATTCCTTCTCCAGTTCACCCCACGCTCTTAGCAGTCACCACAACTTCTACCTTTATTCATTCAATTTAGAATTCAATGCAAACGTATAATAACATCTCTATGAAATATCTCCCATAGTCCGCATAGACAGGCAACTGTTTTAGCAGATAAAATCTGTACGCAAAACTTTTCCTGCTTCCCCGAATTCTTCATAACTATTAGCTACACACAAGGAAACCTTTATTTTTCCAAGTTGTGCTACATGTACTCATATTTATCTCTCTATTTATATGTGCTAGCTTCATTTTACTATACAGAATTGTATTCCATACAATTTTAACAAGTACTAGGACCCATTGTGCAACGGAGTTCTTTCAGTAATAAAGATAACTTAATATTAATTACACTACACTATTTATTATGAATACTATGAGCCATTCTTTCTATTTAACTGTTCAGAATAATGTATCGCCTGTTTTAACATCCAAGTTGGCCTTTTTGTTACAAATGTAATGATAGCGTAATGTAAGGTCAAGGAGGTATTTAGGTTCAGTCTCAGATTGCACGATTCATACCCACGTCAGGTCTCTTCATCCTCCGCTCTAATATTAAAGCAGAGTTTTTCCCAAGTGGAATGAAACGTACAGTCTGTAATCACAACAGAATTTGCACTAGTTAGAGGGATATCTACAGAGTGGCTAGGTTACCGATGCCATATTATTATTACCTATATATTATCCCCAGGCCTAATGAAAACCTCGCCAAAATTGAAAATCTACAGTATTATCTACTGCTACAAGTACATATAAGTAGCTTACCGTCTTTAACTTTCCTATGAGATTCAATATATAAAACTACTATGATAATTTTTGTACAAAATTAAAATCTAATTTCCGAAAGACTTGAAAGTATGCACAAGTCAATGCATCGATCTTTCAAAGTAAAGTAATTGTTGAAAACGTTAATAATTTAGAAAGAGATTTTATCAGGAGCAGAGTTTTGAGTCTCGGCGAAATGAAATGTGATTAAATAGAATGAGGGCTTACTTGTGAAGTTACGGGTCTTAGATGAAATAGAATTCGAAGAAAAAGATTAAGAAAGGAAGAGAAAAAGTCCAAAGGGCAGAAGAGCGAAGACGCTTGCTCTAACGGAGTAAAACTTTCTTCCAACCGACCGGCTCCAAGTTGAGAAAGTTACTGACAATGAGAGAGGAAGAAATGGCCTTAGTAGCTACGGAAGTGTCAACGTAACGTGTCTGTAAGTCTGTAGCTACTCTATAAAGTCATGTCACACTGTCGTTTAAGAGCCACCCACATTCCACTCTACAGCTCCCATACAGTCCCAGCTACCTCACACTCCACTTACATACTACATACGTGAGCAAAGTACTTCTGCATGTACTTCTCACGCAAATCATCAGACCTAATGCACTGCCTTCTACCTCTTGCCTCATCTACATTATCTCTCTCTAAACGCCATACCTTCCCGACATCTCTAACGTAGGATATCCGAAGGTCAGCAAAATATTATCTACAGGCACTAAGACCCGCGAAATGACTGTACTGCCACTGCTTCATTAAGTAATTAAGCTGCAATTAAGTAAATATGTTTAAGACAACTCTGTATAGTGCTAATCAACTTTACTGACAATATCTTGAAATATGAAATAAACTGTGTGTGACTAGTAAATGAATAAATGATTTAAAGTATGAGATTTGTTAGCATGGTCGGCTGTCTTTGAGCAAGTGTGTCGGGTGTGAGTTTAGAGAAATTCAGAAATGACACAGATAGTGTGGGAACTAAATTTGTGGAGAGATTTACATAGAGCGACATGGGATGAGACAGGGTGAAGCCGTAGCTTCAACTTTCCTTGAGCCAAGAGCAAGGAAATGCTGAAGAAGGAGTCCCGTACGTACAAAGTATTAGTATTCTGCCTGACTGCTGGGAGCTATCTAGTTTTTGGTAACCTTACAAAGGGACGTAATAAATTACCAACTTCTTTAATATTCCGAAGTATCAAGACATATGAAATGTAGTGAACTACAATAGTAACTTATGAACTGGACTGCATTATTGTGTTGGTATTTATAGAGTCGGATACTTTAGTTTGATCGTTAAAATAAATGCTGAATTGTAAAGAGAAGAAAATCGAGGCTTCTTGAGTAACAGGAATAAGTAGGTGGTTAGTTGAACCACTTATCTTGGGTAATTTTGGTTTATTTTATTACCTCTACGAATATTTTGGGCAACTATGGGTTGTGCATGAGGACGTGCGATGCAAAGTCAGTGGATTGTGTTAGTGCACTCCTCTATTCTATAAGTACATTACATCGTAATGATAAGAAAGAAGCTTTTGTTCACTTACAGAGTACAAGTAAAGTTCAAAGTTCCTTACCGTTTATAGTGATACAGACTCAGCTCAAAAATTCAATTGATGGTGATAAAAGGCATTAGTGTTGAAAGCACAGCAGAGTTTATTTTTATGAACGTTATTTCTTAACAGCCAAGGTGGATGCTGCGAGGTGCACGTTAACAATGGCCTTAGCCACCTTGTTTGCAACCGTTGCACTTAAGTACAGCTATTGAATTAAACGTCTCTTTCGTCAGTGAAAATATGATATTCTTATGGCTCGACGTCAATGAAGTGCAGTGATGTACCAACTTATTGCTGAGACTTTGGCGGACCACTTTCTGACAAGGATGCTCTTTCTCAATGAGTGCTCACGGAAAGTATCTATAGCTAGTCTTTGTGATTTAGAGTCGGTCAACTCGTTTGGAACTTCATTTTCCCGTCTCACTTTGGAATAGTAAATACAAAGCACACATTCAATGGCTAATAGAACTCTATCAATCTGCGATGGGTGGAAAATGCACAGGAATTCTCACTTAGCATGTGTATAATAATGATACTAATGTCAAACGTGTATTGCATCATCTTGGCAAACATTTTGCCATTGGCTGAGCAAAACCAAGCCTTCGACATGCAGGAAACTTATTGGCTAACTAACCCACACACACCTCTCCCCACAACCAGCATTTTGCCAATTCTTGGGATTCTACTACATGACTAAGGTGTTCGTTTCCCTACGTAGTAAAATTCCTAATAATGAAATTGAGTGTAGTAAAATAGTAAATGTTACAGAGCAGCACATGCAAAGCATAGTTAAATAAATATAAGGTAGATAACTACAGGCATCACAAGGATGCTCAAATCAGAGCCTGAGGCAAGGCAAAAGTAAACTGTAGGTACCTACTTATATATTATTGCACTTATTATCAACAGAACATCTCATTACGTCTGAAGAACACTGGCGTTGTCAGATCCCAAAGATCATACTTTTTTGCGTACATGTCTGCCAGGTAGGAATGTAAGAGTGTTATTATAATGACATTATCTACAGACATATCATTACAACTCACAGTGCCCCTGAAAGTTTATTTTGAATATTCATTTCGCTAATAATTAAGGACGCAATGGCTGATGAAAGTGCATTTAAAGCTGCAAATGAAGCTCTTAAAAAAGAATCTATCGAGACTGACTAGTATAACCTTTTATTGAGGCTATGCTTATAAAAACTGTTCCATATAATATATATAATACTACACGATATTTTTATTTTTACAATCTATTATTTGCATTGGACCATAATCATAAGAATGCGAATTACATTGAAAAAATGCACTTCTGATCTTTGAGTAGGTAATAATTTACAATCACTGCAGTGTATTTGTTCACAGAGGTAACGAGAAGTAAAAGGTCTAAAGTTCATTTGCGTAGAACATAATTGGTTACATGCAATAATAGCACAATCCATTACACAGAGAATATTAGCAAACAGATATGTACTAAGGTAGAAATTTTACAACCGATTTACAATGGGCTCTAACTATTCGTAGATTCGTACTTATGTCTGTGGATTCACAAGAGATATCATGTTATGTCTATTTACCTACACAGATATCAGACTTATATACGTATGTATTTATATTGCGTGGAAAATACTTTATTGATACTTGTCATTAACATTCATACACCAAAGCTCCTGTGACTGTGACGTCTTTCAGCATTTCTAGGTCTTGTCTGTCTGCAATTTGATAGACGTAATTATTATAATCGACTAGGCAAGCAAAATACAGATAATAATATTAGCGCCCAAGAAATTACTATAAGATTTATATACTTAGCATTACGTACATACTTTTTATATACATGTTCTTAGTAATAGTTATGGTGTGACCATTCGTGGAGATATTATTATGCAATGAATGAAACTCTATATGCAGAAAACCGCGTTAAGGAAATGGCAATGCACTCAAATACGCTCACGACCGTATGTACTTCTGATTACCGAAGAATAAAAAAAAATTAAATACATAAAACAATTGGCGCATATAAAATCGGATATTAGGGGCAATCGAACCCTCGTCAAATTTGAGTTTTGAAGTATTATATAGTTAAAGTGGAAATATACTAAATTTAGAAAAATAACGTCACAATGACTTTTATTCATGAAGCATCCAATAAATAAAACGTTAGTAAAATGCTATTGAAATAAGTTAATTTATTTGGGGGATAATCAAACCATCCCCAAATAGCTTTTACTACAAATAGATTGCTTCCTGTTAGAGATACCCAGTAGTAACTAGTATACACTGAAAACTAAAATCAACCGAAAGGTTTGTCTCTCTACAAACATTGACAGCGATATCAGTGTATCCACCACAAAATGCACACTGAAGAAAAGGTGCGTACCGTAATGTGCATGGAAGTTCCAGTACTTTTCCACTCCTTAACAATGTAAAATCCTACTTACAATTTTCCTATGGCTTTTTGATACAGATCAAACCGGAGTAGAGCTTTCATATATACCTCATTGCAATGAGTTCGTCTATATGGGACTACAATCCATTCTTTCATGGGATGATTCATATTTCCATTAATAAGCAAAGAGAAACACTAGAGACAGATAGTAATATAATAATAAACAGGAGTCAGGCCAAACGATAATAAAAATATTTACCACACCTTCCCCAGCGATAAGTAGCAGAATCATTCCTCTTCTTCAGAGTTCTTTCTTGCTTTACCTGTGTAAATGTATTTATTTGATAGGTAACATCCAATAATTATCTACATATAAATTGGCACTCTACTTTGGACGTTCTATTGACATGCTATAGAAAAATAAATATTGTAACAAATATTGTATACATGTAATAAATATTGAATGTAAGTGATGGAATATCGCTAGCAAAAGCACTATTGATCATTTGGAATAGCAGAGATAAAACTACGCAAAATATTTGCATAGAAAGATAGACATAGTATAATAGTAGAACAGAGCAGTGGAGTGGCGAATGGCTAAGCTCCTCTAACCTCTATGAATAATTGCAAGCTTTAGCGAAAATAAAATCTGAGTCGTTAACTTTTCTTCACGCACACAACTAATTACAATGTACAAACTTTAAGAAAGGAAAAAATGCAAGCAAAGCCCATCCATGTGCACGGACAGAAACAAGATTGAGCAGACCGACGGCGACGACAGAAGAGAATAGTCGGTGGCCATAGCCACTTATTGTCAATACAATAGTACTTATCTCTAGCTATTTACCTACAACATATTACGACCAATCTAAAGAGTTTCTATCAGAAGGTGAAGTGAGATTAGAATCCATTTGAGTTTTGATTCACCCATCAATTACGAATCTCATCCGTCAACTCAGGCAGATCGTTTACATACATTGCTGTACCTACTGAAATCTTACCCCACGTTATAACTGCACATAGACTCAATCTATAGAATCTAGAATGCCTATGCACTCTCGGCACTCTGCTTACAGACAGATAAACTGAAGGAAGTAATTATTGCCTAATTGACCGAAACTACTGACCACCTTTTCATTTTTTAATTAACTAGTCAATTCAAGCAAAGAAAAATTCAACTGCAATTTGCATCTCGTTAACCATCCCAATTTCAGCATTCATGTACTATTAGGGGTTATTAAAAACTTTTTCTGTAACTTGGTTGCAATTAATTAAAATAAGCAAGAAAAGAGATACAACTTTATTCAACAGAATCCGAACCGAGAGGAGAATGCATTCTCAAGAATAGCTAAAGAATAATTTATCAATAACTACTTACGCAAATAAGATTAAGCAAATAATAATTGACTCCTAGTGGCATGACAGTCTGTTCATCACGACTGCATTATATTATACATCTTTACCACATGCAAGTATTCTAGCAGTAATCAACATATGTAATTACTTATGTTTGGTTAATCTGAGCAACACACTATACACTGTCTCTTATAAGCAGGGGTCGGAAGTTTATTTATTATTTGCTACAAAATATTTTTTAATGGTTAATCTGACAGCCTTGAAACTTCGTACCATGTCCTATATAGACATTTCGTGTAACATTGGATAGCAATAAAAAAATGACCTAAATATTTCATGGTTTTTAGAAAATATTTATCCAATGTATTTAAGCCTGACTTACGTAAGAAAATATTTTATATGTAAATATTTTAACGTTTTAAATAAATAAAATTACGACCTCTGCTTGTAAGGTGATGTGATCTACAATTGATGTTAAAAATATATGCATTTAAGATTTACCATCATACTACAAATTTGAGTGTTCAGCATACAATCAATTTCAAGCTAACAGCCCTCATTTCCTAAACTCATACAACGGCCAAATGAATATTGTAATTTGTTATGCATTGAAATTTCTATGAAAGTGTGTAGATTGTGCATATACATACTGTTTTTCGCTTAATAATTCATAATACTTGCCATTTTCCAATGCAATAGCTTACCTACGTAATTAAAGTTGAGAATATTATTATTACTTCTTGATATTTCGACTTGAAGACGATTAGTGAAATAAAGGGGGACGCACAAAATGAGTATAATATTTGATACATCGACAGAATGGACTGGAGTTCCTTCCTATATGTTGTAGATTGTAGCCCTTTAGACTCGCCTAAGTAATCCTTGATTTTATCCTTGGGAACTTCTGCGCATAATATGACCGCTGTCTTGAGATTGTGGCGTTGATGCTTAGCATCAGCTCAATTCCTATCCTTTTACTAGGAGCGAAATTTTCATCTTAGCATAACTCAATTATTAGTGCACTGATGGAGTTGAAATATTTTTTATGTCAGAGAAATACATAAATTTTATACGAAAATCATTGTTATAATACAGTTATTTGATTAGTACTTATTCTTTTTAATTCATTTTGTTGGCTTCAGGCACTTTTACATGGTGTCATGTGGTCGCTTAAGCACCAAAACCACAACCAGGCCAAGACATTTTCAAACATTACGCCAAAGGTCGAGTTGATCAAGGATAAACTTCGGTTAGTCCATATCTGGTGACCAAATTCAACATTGCTAAAACTGCAGATGGCGCATCGTTCTCGAGATAAATGGGGTCAAATATTGATATAATGACAATGACATGTCATATATGTTATATTAATAATATTTTACTGTCATATGACCCATCGTTCGAAAGCTGGTATTAAAGCCATTGCATTAAGCACAATATTAAACTTCCAGCACACACAGGTCAAAGGTTAGTACCATTTATAAGGTATTAGGTGATTGGTCATTTCATAATAATGACCAAATACTAGAGTCGAGTGACATATCATTTAAAAGCATAAACTGATTACAACGAACATAATACTTTCAGGACGTATAGGCCAAAGGTTAGAAGACAAAAGAACGTATTAAGTGATTTGGTCACCTCATATGCTTCATCGAATAACATCGAGTAACATATCATTCGAAAGTATTTCGAAAACTGGTTTGAATGAGCACAGTATTATGCTTCTTTGACGCAAAGATCAAAGGTTAATAGACTAAATAAAGTTTTAGGCGACTTGGTCATTTTGTATTCCTAACCAAGAAAGTCATATGACATATCATTTTAAAGCATTTATAAACTTATTGTAACAAGCACAATATGTCACTGGATAAGTATAAGTCATAATCACTTATTGTTGTTTCTGACAATACTATGCACTTGCACTGTTAGATGTAGAGTAGTTAAATATAGTAAATAAGCGAAGTCAAGTGGCCTTATCAATCTGTATAAATGCAACTCAATTAATTATAACACCCTGGAGTGCGTGTGGCTGATAATACTGCAAAACTGTCTTGTCATCATATTTTGTTTTGTTCGGATCTTTTAAAAGACAGATAAGAAAGCTATTGAATACTGAATGAGCAGGAAATAGGTATCGTTCTTATATTATTATCTTATGCAGACTACAGACATACATTAAAAACGCAGCATTATTGGCATTAGCATTGAGAAAGGTTGTTTTCGCTATATAAATGACAGCAGAGTAATTAATTAATGTTTTCATCAGACAAATAAAATACTATGTGCTATTGTATATGGGACCGGCTCATTGTATAGTCAGGCCAAATAACAGAGGCCCAAAGCTTCAATGAGTAGTTTTTTGTGGATAATTTCATTAAAATAAACGACAAAATTCAAGCTATTTTTGCTATAAATATTGAAAGGTTTTAGGGTTATCGGTCAGTAAATTTAGTGCTAAAAATATCAAATTGGAATCTCACAATAGTATAAGATGATCTAGGTGGTCATTACCTCAATTATCTTATTGTTTTCTTAATTAAAGTTTCTAGCTAACCTATTAAATTGCAATATTCATTATCGTTGTTCCCTTTACAGTGGACCAACTGACTGACTGTACAGATAGCCTATTAATGTGTAAGAATGAGATTGTTGCAACTGAAAAATCTGTTGTAGTTAATTTTCATTGTTAAGAATGCATTGTGTGCATACTCATTGAATTGAAAGATCGTTACCATTCACCCATAGTAGGTACTAGTTTCACGGCAGTTATTATGAACCTGAGTTGTGAGACTTTTACTTGTGCATAGAGCAATGAAGGTCAATAGTAATGGAGTGGACGATGACGGCATATAGTAGAATTGACAGACAACAAACTATTTCGACCTGAATAGAATTCTTATCGCATTTGCACCTGACCGTGAGACAGAAAACGATGTAAATGCGAATTGACATTTAACCCGAAGGGGCGTTAAAACTTCCATTACTTAAACCGAGTAGACGTCAGTTGTTTGTCTACCATACAACACTTCACTATTAATTACCACTGTAGTGCCAATTATTGACAAATAATCATAATAAATAAGTACATATGCAAATATAAAAATATGTATATGAGGTGTCTTGCATAATATATAATAATATATTTGAATTATAATTTGCTGCATATGTTATTATAATATATTATAATAGAAAGCCCTTAGACTTATATGAATATATACTGCTTACAATTAGTGTACGCCGTGTTATTGTCGATTAGTATTATCATATTATACATTATTACAATTGTAAAAGGTCACGGCTTTGCTATCTTTACATTTTAAGATTAATGCCATAGAGTAAACTACATTCACCATGCTTGTATCAAATTTACTCCTCCAAAAGCCAACATAGTTGATCAGAACTAATGCTTACAATTGAATTTTTTTTCGAATATTTTTTCGACAAATTCAGGACGTCTACCTACAGATGTACTACAGCACATGCCTACATGTAGAACGTTCTACGTTCAATTGGACTCTCATGTTCAACACTAGTATTTACATCCAGGATTTTGTAGATAGCGTCTCGGTGTTCTGATATTGCCATCTAGCCCTGCAATAGTTCTTGTATAGAAGCTCTTCTCATTGGCTCACGCACATACCAATTCGATATCCTTAATGGCTGAATGCAATGCGCAAGCGTGTAATTGCATTGCGGTTGCATATTACGAAATTGACTAAATGCTTGCTGGGTTGGTGGATGCCTACCTTTCTGAGGTGAGGAACAATGCTGGGAGACTAGTCACCAATAATGATAAAAAGGCTCCCAATTCAGACAGTAAAAATTAATTGCGTTGCAGAAATGCTAAATGTGTGATTTGTTAATATACAATGTTAAGTGCAAGGATTTACATAGTACTAAACTTACATTTTTCGAACTGATAGTATGACTGAATCATTGGTACTCAAAATTTTTAATTTAAGCAAATGCAGATATTTAATTGTATCACGTATACTAAATAAACTACGCAGTACCTTAATATTTCGCTCTCGAGCTCAAGACCAAACATTTAGTAGAATAAATTATGATTAATTGACCAGAATACTGCGTAATATTATATTGACTGAGTCTATTTTAAACACGAACATTTGCATTGAAAAAAATTATGTTATCATATATTGGAAAATCCATTTAACCAATTGTGTGCGTCATTAGTTAAACAGACTGGTAATTAACTAATAACGCCCTGTAATTGGAAGATTTTTCCATAAGTCTTAATTTACACCCTTTTGTTTAATTAATAATGTTTTCACCACAGACAGGTAGATACGCAAATCATCCCATAAATTGATATAGTGAGTTTAATAATAATGATGATATAATTGCCGAATTTAAGTGGATATTTAATGAGTTATTTCATGGGAATATATTCATCATGTTTGCCATAGAAGTTACCTTCGAATATTTAAATCCTTTATCGACCCGTACTAAAGTACCTATTATTTTCTATTTATGTACCTAGTGTAGCATACATAATATACTACACTGAGTACGGATTAATATTACTGCAGTGTC
Organism: Tomocerus maximus; assembly: GCA_019776445.1. Classification (NCBI taxonomy): domain Eukaryota; kingdom Metazoa; phylum Arthropoda; class Collembola; order Entomobryomorpha; family Tomoceridae; genus Tomocerus; species Tomocerus maximus. Next base: position 644 of record JABASH010003231.1, on the reverse strand, counting down.
AGTCGTTCACTTATTATCAGCACCGCTGTCAGCACACAAGATATTGTAGAGTCAAAAAATTGTGTTATCCCGAATTAAGGGGGTGTGGGGACTTGGAGCGAAAACGATTCCGGGAAATCGGCTAAGCATAAAGTATTTAATAGAGTTTTCATTTTCAAAATCTACGAAGATTTTTAAGGCGAGCATGAAAGCCCGATTTTAGAAAAAGTTTTTTTATAGCATCGAAAACTGAGTTTGCAAATTTTGATTTTGAGTAGGGAAATACATGTAAGAAATGTTTTTCCATTTTTCATTCCTGTTTGCAAATAAAAAATCGAGCGGCAAGCTGTAACAGAAGCTCGCCCGAGTAATGGGGGACCGTGTACACAGTTTATTTATTATCATTAAAAGGATAGGTACGCGTTTTAATATTTTGTTAATTATCGCCACAGAAACTTAGTAATTTCTTGACTAACTTGTTGATGTTGAAGTCATAATCAGCAATTATGACTATTAAAACCAATTTTGACTATCAAAATGCATAGAAAATCAAAGTAACTGATTTACAAAATGCATAGAAAGTCAAAGTAACTGATTTACAAAATGCATAGAAAGTCAAAGTAACTGATTTACAAAATGCATAGAAAGTCAAAGTAACTGATTTA
>JABASH010003230.1:0-17134 GCA_019776445.1 Tomocerus maximus | reverse complement strand
AGTTAACTCAGTAGATTATGCATTGTTTTTTGATGGTGACATTAGAAGGATAAATTGTACTAGAAACGGAAGTGCATGAGTACCTATTTTATTTGGTTGTTATATAAAAGTTATGTAACTGCAAATTTGATATTTTGAAAACTTTAAGTGACGACAGTAGTACTATTAGTTACAACATTACATAACTTTTGCGTATAAAAATCAATAAATGAGGCAGCATCAGACGTCACTTATATAGACCGTTATATTATAGGTATACCTACCTATATGCAATTGTAAGTAATATCAGTGTGCTATAATTTATGATGAATGATGAATCTGAAGTAACAAGCCGGTAACCCATCCATGGGAGTCATTGAGAACTAATTGAGAACAAGCCAACCCAAAATTAATTTAGCTTGATTTGACTGTATATAAATGTTAGGTGACAATTATTAGCTGAAATCTAGTATGACTTGTGCTAAAAAAGTGTTGAAATATGTTAAACTACAGCGCATGCGTACTAACATGAACTTGGTCACATACTCACAGACTCTCATTCAATTTTATTTGTAGAATAGAGTTTGAACTCATAATATTAAATGTACCGCGCTCCATACAAACCAATCACATACGATGTTGGAGTCAAGCGCTAATAGATCACTAAATGCGACATACAGTGCAGTGTATAGCGCTAATAGATATACAATAGGATAAATCCATACAGATACAGTATAGTATGAATAAGTATTTACTATTTGCTTCCTATCATAGCAAATTAGTTGTCCGGTCCTCGAATGCATGACGCCTCCAATCCTTCAAAGTCCATCTCAAATATCATCCGTTCAAAATCCAATTCAATCTCATTTCATTCCACTCCAGTCGATCTCTTTCCCTTTTCTGTCCTTCCTCATCCTTTCATATCCTCTGCAGTTATTGCTCATCGTCAGACAAGAGTGGAGTAAAGCTAAACAGAAAGCACAGTCAACCATCAAACGAATCTGTAATGAAAACTACCAAGTGCAGTATAAATAGCATAACAAATTGCACTGAAGCCTTGTACATTACTACCTGCCTCTTTACTATTCCAATTATATAGATGTAATAATATTGAACTCACTATTACCCATAATATATTAGTTATACTCTAATTAGGAGCTACATATGCATATAGAGAACTTTTTATATTCAACTAAAGTCATGTACGATGCCAATGAAACATACGTACAAAATTGTAGTATACATAGATTTAAATAGAATACAGCCGAGTGCTGAAATTTTCCGAATACAACATTTGATTTTAGGTAGGTAATTTAATAAATGATGCAATAGTAGCCAAGTTGGAGTGGGTGGTAGGCATTAATATGCATGAGCAGCATAGGTACATTCATCACATCCATAATGGATCAGGTACCTTCATTATAATATAGTGTTTTTGTCTGCGAATATGCGTAATTTGAATTAGCAAAATCGATGACTTTCAAGTGTCTGTCTTTAATCAGAATATTTGTTTTATGAAATGTGGCCAATGTGAATACTGACGAAAACACAGACGCAGCCGTTTGTGCCAATCTTTAGCTTTATAGTAAGAAAACGCAGTAAATCTGAAGATTCTTGACTTTGACTGCATCAGGAGAGTCAGACCTAAATGACATAGTAGTTCTTATTCATTACAACCTTTATCGGGCACGTCATACTTAATTACATAGATGTTATTAATTTGTTCATCAGAAAGCTAACTTATGATGTCATTTCCCGACAAGTCATGAGCAGGAACACCCCTCAATCCATCAGTTGAGTGTATGGAGAATAACCAATAATTATTTTCCCTGGGGCTTGAATTTATGATCAATATGTACTATCAACTAAACGATAGTAAAAACAGTTTCCACCATCGCAGAATAGATGGCAGCACGCCACTAGTGGGTATAACGTAATGCGTTTGACCACAGACGGACAGACATACTGTTAGGAGTGATTGCATAAAGTTGTGACCATTCGCAACTTAATAATGTCAAAGATCACTCAGTAATTTGTCTTCCGCTAGCCTGTTTCGAACCTTCATATTCCAGGACACGTCAAATCAATTAACGTCTAAATCATGTCCAGCCTTCATATTCTGCCATATCTGTCTATGTGTCTGCATCCATTACCTTGCCTGACATTACAAATGTAGTTCTAAGTATCTTCTATCCGCAACTAACCAGGTACCACGACCAGGTATGACACATATTATACGGTTAAACACCATTGAAACGGGTTCTTAAACCCGTATAATTCTCATGCCAATATAATTTATGTGCTTAGATTTGTGAGTATTTACATTTACTTTCATTTGTTTATATTTTAATTAGGTCTATGTGGGTTAAGGTCAAGGAGTCTGGCCGATGCCAACGTCTGCCTTTTTGGACAGAGATTTAAACTTCGGATATGTATCCTCGAAATCCGGGCGTTTGAATGAATACCCTTAGGATTTCGGATATTATATGTCCCCTCCTCACCCTGCATGCACATATACTAGCAATGTCATTATAATAAAAATGCAGCACTACTATGTGCAACTGCGTTTGTGTTCTTGTGTACACGTGTTAAGGTAGTTAGTTTTGTCAGCGTGATTTTCGGAAAGAGATATTTCGAAATAAATAAGTTGGCTTTGCTTTGTATTCTCGGCTCTCGGACAGTGCCCTTTAGCGCTTATGTTTACCATATAATAAAAATCAGCACATATCATGAAGTAAATACACCATGATCATGCTGTGTAGAATGTCTACCAATAGTTGTAAATTAATTGCTTCATACATCCGAGTAAGTTCGCATTTAGTTTCTTACTCTCTATTGTAACTTGTGAGCCTTGTGACCATTACTAACAAGACTGCGCAACAATTGTATACTTGAAAATTTGCAATATAAAAGATAGTTAATGGTACAAGATCAAGATAACCTGCGTTTTATATTATCATCTTTATTTTGTCCTTGGTCTATGCATGTTCTGTGTTATTGCACTATAGTACATAAGGAAATCTTGTAAATGTAAGTTGATATTATATTTAATATGGGTACATCTAGCCTACAGAGTTTTGCAGGAAATGGATGATGATCCTGAGTCGGCAGTTGATATGACAGTTAGAGTTTTAAGTTTCCGTCCTGTCATGTCACACAACACGATCTCATCATCATCGTGGCAGTAATCCTAATCCTTTTCTATATTTGTATCTAGAATTTACACAAAAGGTTCATGCATGCACCACAGGACCTAAGAGCTGACTCTAACCAGTCAGGTTTAATGCTAGCAGTCAAAGTGAAGTGCATGTACTTTTACTTACTAATAGTACTTGCTCTCAGAAAGTTGCGCACGTACTTATGTTCCGTATAATCGTTATTAGGTAAACAAGTTCATGGAGAAGAACTTTAGAGGAGTGTGAGTGGAAAAAGGACCGGAGGTAGTTGCAGATATTTTGTAACAAAATCGTGCAATAGAGTAGATGTAGGTAGGTAGGTACTTACAGATAAGTAGAAAGTAGTCAGACAGACAGCAACGCAATGACACGACTTGACGTTTCAGTTGCAAACGTAAAGAAAGTAGTGCATGACATGGCGATGTCACCCGGGCAGCTTGACTTGTCTTTCTTGTCTTTGCATTTATTCCCACCTAGAAAGATAGAAACGGCATGCACGCACACGTATACCCAATACTTACTGCTTTCATACACAACCCTCTTAAACTAAAGCGCTCAGCTAATGTACAGACATACAGTAATGTTTAAACAGCAAAGATACTTCATATCTGCTATGTCGCTCAATATTGTGTACCATGTACCCTTAGGCGTAGTGACTATGCCTAAATATATGAGATTCAGCAAGTTAAGTGTTAGGAGTTGTGCATCAATTCTGAACTACTTACGTTCGGAAAATCACCGAGTAGGTTTCGTCAAATATCTTTTGCTAAGATTGTATTGGAAATGACTCATCTTTTTACTAAGAGCATCTCTGGGGATCTAAACACTAAAAAAGTACGAGCATCATACATTATCGGGAAGCACAAGTGGATTTAAAGATTCTAAATCACGTCTCTCTTGTTTTATCTACAAAGTTTATGACTCTTCCTTACAAATCAGCAGACTAGTTTCCATTTTGTACATATTACGTCATATCTTGTGTAGGTATGATCTTCATTTTATACAATAAGTATGCTAAGTATACCCATTGGATATATACTAAATACCTAGATATACTAAGTATTTTTGAGTAGTTTAGTTGAAGTGTTCCTCTTAGTACTTATCACTTTATTCCTAGTTATTTGGCATGCATCAGTTCAACTCAAAGACTTTCATTTGATTCTCTTCTCGCGTTTTCCGTGCAAACAGTCGTATAAATGGGCTAGTGTATTTGTACGGATATTGCCACATTGCCTTGTCAGTGTCAGGAAATTTCTTTGTGTCATTGGTGTCATTCTATAATGTCTACTATTCTACTGCAGACAGAAAATGCTTTAATTGTTCCAAGCTCTACAATTAATTAATATTCGCTCTACTCCTTTTCTTTCATGACATTCCTAAAGTTCTATTTCGCCGAAAAAGGATTGAGTTCTGGACAATAATACAGTTGCGCTACAAATAAAGTTACTTTCTGCATGAGTACTCTATACTATTCATTAAACTACTCTTACAAAAATATCTAGTTACGAAAAGTATGTTTGCATAGTTTCATAGATATTACGGGAACTTCCCTGAGTCTGCATTATGCAAAGACCTTAAATGATAATAAAGCAGAAGGTAAAAAAGGAATTGTTTGATAAAGCACACCATTAGCAATGTTATTACAGGAGATAGACACACTTTTACATTATAGGTAAGTACTTTTATAATTCTTAATACAGAGAGAGTATAGGCACTATGTATTTTTTAGCATGAGCATTTCCAACTGGCCTATAATATTAAGTGTGCAAATAGCTCTTTGGATTGTACTGCATATAAATAGCATTAGTCCATCAACGTATCAACTAGTAGGGTATATCAGTCCAATAATCCAATCCAATATCAACATATTCCTGGAGTACATACTAAATGCATAGTCAACTGGAGTACCTTTTACACAGAGTAAGCTGGTATTGGCGAAGTAGGCGATTAGATTAGGCATTCTATCTATATGACATGCATAGTTTATGTGCGAAGACAAAGTATACAAAGATAGCTCTTGTTTGTTTTGTTTTGTTTGCGCTCTACTTTCTCAAGTCTTCACTCCCCTTCACCCTTTCCTGTATTCTACTCTTGAAAATACACTCAAATTGTTTTGCATCATTATCTTCTACAGCCCAGTACGTGTATCTGTAACGTTTGGCCGTAGTGGCACTACTATAGCTTGATATTATCCAACAGAAAGGAATTTGGCAAACATTTTATGTATACTTTATCACATCATATCATTGACTGATTGCATGGAGTGAAGTAGTGAACACAATGAACTTAACACACAGCATATTAGTCGAGAATATCTTTGTGGCTAGAAAAAGTGTACAGTAATGCATTGGAAAATGAAATGAGTATCATTGTATTTTATGAAGTGCGTATACCATATGGAAGCATTACTTATTGTTATTATTATACAAATAGTATCCTATAGGAAATGATGGCTACATAAGTATAGTTTAGTAAGGACAAAATGAACTCCATAAGAGAAAATGGGGAACAATCCTTAGAAAATGAAAATAGGATGTTGATTATTATTGAGAGTTGAGTGGCTACATAAGTAGATCTTTATTTGAATTATTCTCTTTGGATACATCAGATTACATTACATGGTCGCATTAGAATGACTCACATAGCTATGTACTAGATTTGGTCCATAGTACCTGGTGGATTCGTATATTTAATATATTATTGTAGTAAGCGCTAAGTAGAGCGTCTACACTCGACTTGCACTCTAACAAACTACACAGTTATTAAAGGTTCTGTTCAGTTCAGGAACAACTTCCGAGTTTGGCTCGTTCGGTTGGAGGGCCCATTATTATGTCTAGATTGATTTTATTGTAGGTACTTCTTGTGTGTTCCATAGAATTCTGTACGACATGTTGGTATGGCACGGCACTCTGTTATGTTATCGTTCGGTCGGAGCGTAGTATTGCATAAAGGCAGGGGAGAATAGACGGCAGACTCAGAGTAGGTAATATTATATTTTGTTATTGGTACCTTGCTGTGCGAACAAGCATTACTGGTGTAAGTAGTGTAGTATTGCAGAAAGACACAGACAAGTGCAAGTGGAGTCGAGTAAGTGACTGAGTTCAGTTGAGGTATTCTTTAGTTTAGGCAATAGCCTAGCAAATAACAATACATACATAAACTTACGTACAAGCTTTGGCAACAGAAGAAGAACCAAACCAGAGCCGGAGATATCGATTGCCTTTCCTTTTGCGTCCTTCTCATGTGAGTTGCGAGGAGAAAACTACTAAAGCTTCCCCTTTCCATCCATTACTTTCTAAGGTGAGCATTTGATTTTCATTTCACAGTAAAATTGAGACGGGTGCGAGTGGCATTAGTTCGGATACTTTGACTCATCTTTCCAAATACTGCGCTAAATAAAGACTAATTTTCTTACTTAAGAACTAATGCACTCTGCTGTCGAATAACTATTGGGAGTAGACAGTAAAATAATTCTTTTTCAACAAAATTGTATAACTATTCTTCACCAATAGTTTTAGTCTTAATTACATATCCTGTGGCAAATTTTAAAATTTTCGGATTATAACATGAAATTTTTGCTGTAACGTATAATTGTTTAAGATATCCATACTGATTTTTCTGATACCATCGACCACTGATTTTTCTTTACATGAAGCGAATTTACTGGTTTAGATTTGGCAATACAGACTACATTTTTTCTTTTTATTGTTTTCACTTTTCTACTTATTCACGTTTAAAACGAGTAAGAAGTAGTCAATAACAATTTACGCCATTTCATATTTTCTCAAACGCTTGGATTACAACCTTAATTGTAAGGAATGTTAGATTAGTCAGATGCATAGTGAATGCTAATTATTACACAGGATTTAACTATTAAAAGTAAATCTGTGTAAGTGTATTACGTTTTGTTTCACGTCAGGTTTCCTTTAAGAGGGTAATCCAAAACTCCCATTTTAAAGGGAGAGTAAGTAATACCAATACTAAGTTGCAGTTGGAGAGTTATACTATAATAATGGTATCAGGTCACATCCTCCCCGTGGACATATCCTCCCCGTTGACATATCCTCCCGGGGACATATCCTCCCCGGGACATATCCTCCCCGTGACATATCCTCCCCATGACATAACCTCCCCGTGACATATCCTCCCCGTTAGAGTACCTCCCAATACGATAATCAATACATAAATGATGTCATAAGAGAAAACTGGGATGAGAAGTTTTGCTACAAAAGTATAGAAGTTTTCCATTGAATTAGTATTGTTGTCTCATTTGACGTTTTCACTTAGAAAGCCTTTGTACTTTTGTTAACGAAGCCTGCCCGCTTGGCCACTCTACACATTACTAACAACAAACAGATACATAATAATATTATTAGTATTACCAAGTAGTTAATAGTAGTGACCAATCTCGTTTTTACCATTTCTCCTAATCAGTTTTCTCTTATGACATCATTCATGTATTTATTATCATATTGGGAGGTACTCTAACGGAGGTAGTCTAACGGGGAGGATATGTTACGGGGAGGTTATGTCACGGGGTAGGATATGTCCCGGGGAGGATATGTCCCGGGGAGGATATGTCCCGGGGAGGATATGTCAACGGGGAGGATATGTCCACGGGGAGGATGTATCATGTAATCATAATAATATAGCTGGAAACATTATGCACATAATAATTATAAAAATAAGAAAAAAAGTATGGTTCAATGAGTTGCAATAAATCTGAAAGGTTGATATCGTATGCTATCTGATTCTCCTGTTGCACAATATTTTATGTATAATACGATAGCATTTACAAATTAAATCGATTTTCCACAATTTCCCCATACCTATGATAAATTAGAAACAATTTAGTAATTTATTACTGCTTGTTGATTACATTATTATGTGAAGTTCAAAAGGCTAGGAATTATTTTATTGTATTTGTCAATAAATTTGACGAAATAATATTGGTAGGTTACAATTAAGTGATTGAATGTATATTTTTCGAGGAGTTGAAAAAATAGAGGGCTATTATGTGACTACCATTCGAAAGAGGACATGCAACAAAATGGGTTATAATTATAAGCATATATATTTTTATTGAGTTGTTTCGAAAATTAAAAATCAGGAAAGAAAAGACCGAATTGGCCTATAAATGTACGTATTTTCGAGGCATTGAAAAACAATTAAAGACCCATATTCTTAGGCCAAATTGATTGATTTAAAGAAGACATTTTATCTTTCATGTGAAACCATTTATACCTACTGTCTTCAATGACGTTTTTCCATCTGCATGAAACTAATTCAAAGTAGATTTTAGTTAGTCTGCTTGGTTTCCAATGACCACTTTGGTGTTTAACTCATGAGAAAGTCAGAACACAAAGAATTTTATAACGAAGGAACAGTTATCCTGAGCAGGTTGTGGAGTAACTGTGTTGTTTTCTCCGAATATTTTAACGACCCTTTCCGTTGATTTAATGTAAAAAGAGGGCACTGGACCCGCGTAAAAGATTTTTGCGTAGCAATTTTATTCAGCTTGTGAATCAACGAAGGATGAGGAGTATATCTTTTATATTGAATCGCAACATATAACATGGCAATATAGGCATTTCACTCCCTGAATTTTAATTTTCGAAATGTAACTGGATAAAATAAAATTATTTTTGTTGCAAATTTTGTCCGCTTTCGAACGGTTGTCACCTATTTCCGTACCAGCCTCTGTTTAGGAGAGCCTAGACTATTGGGCCATATATATTATATATGGCCAGCCCTGTATATAATAAGATACTGATAAAGTAGATAAACAAATTGCGGCAAGGTGTTGGGCGGAAAACAGGTGCAAGGTTCAAATACCATAGCCTTTTAACCAGTTGCTTACTTTTTGTATATAGGCATTTTCACCACATACTACAACACAAGAGACAGGAAAGTTTTGTATTGTAAGATTGGGTTGTTGTGACATAGCAGATGAAAGTTATCCCGCTCGCTGTTATAGTACTTCCGAAGAAAAGTTTTTCGCAGGACAGCCGGTGGTTTACTTATATAAAGTGCTTGGCTTTATTTTGTTTCTTTTGTTTGACCGTCGAAATTATCTTGCCAGCACAGCACACTGACAAAACTACTTGAAAATAAAGCATTATGATGCAGAAAGTTCAGGTGCTTATTTCACGACTGGGTAGTTACGAATACTTACATGCCTATTGAATCTGAACCTACAGAAACACTTTGACTTAAATATAGCTGGAAATGTACATCAGTGAACCTACATCGGAAAATAACTGAACAATACGTACAATACTAGAATGCAGAGAGCAGATTATAAATAAATAATTATATGGACTATTGAGACAAAGGAAACGTATTATCTGTAGATAATGGCTAGCCATATATATGTCCCAATGGTCTAGGCTGTTTAGCTATAGGACTATAAGAATATTTTTATTGAGTTCCATATCGAAAATTACAATTCTATATATTATTCTATGTACAATGACTATCCCTGTATGTAGTAATACATATTTCCATGCTGATAATAATGGTAAGATAATATCAAAGACATTGACAATATTTACGACTGAAATGATGCTACTTAGAAGAAGGGAGGCTTTTAGTGAGAGTCTGGCGGATCGTATCTCATTTCCAATAATTATGCTCTATGATGATCTTAAAAGGAAAACATAAAGGAAAAATCGTAGTGCAAGACTCCTAGCAATTGAAGTCGTGGAACGAAAGATAATAAAAGGTTAAAACTGTGTAAGTAGTACTTGCTGGGGTCGATAACATTTATGTATCAGAATGTATCTATCTATTCGTTTTGCAAAATATGCTTTATCCATAGCAAAATTTTAATGAAGTCATTAGTCGCAAAGGATTTAAATCAATATTTAAAAAAGCAAAACCTGATGGAAAACCGGAAAAAAAGTATAATAGTGTAACAGTTGGTATGTTGGCACCACTTAATAATGATGGTGCTTTAAGTCTCCTTTATTTTTAGCATAACCTGTGTACGGTGCTCAATAGAACGATGCTAAAAGTGAAACGGTTAGAGAAAAGAAAATGTAAAATGAGTGCAGGATGCACTAACTGTTTAGGAGGGTATATTTAGAGCAATAAAAGTTATAAATAAAGAAGATAAAAGTAAAGAGGATGAAACTGGACTTGTTTGGGTTTAGTTAGTTGGACTGCTCAAGTCATCATCATCAGCAGACAGACGAGAAAAGAAGGGAACGTATCCGAACACAAGTGTAAGTGGTATTACCGGGATTCTATATTTCGGCTGGTTGATTTGCTATTTGGTTGGCCGTCGTACGCCCCGCAATTCATAGTTGTTACTACTCATCTTCAAATGGCGAGTATAGTTTTGATATTATGAGCAGAGTAACTATATATAAGTGTAGCCGGTATGTGTGTACGAGTGTGCGGCAAAGTAAAAAGGATCAGTATTAAAGCAAACAGTGAAGAAAACTTGTGAGTTGGTTTGAGTTAAGCTCAGCTCCCTTCACTCAGAGAGCTCAGCTGCTTTGCCTTGCCATTATCATGCCCATTATAGACATTGCCATTTGTCCTATGCTACTTTCTCAGTCCAAATATAATAATATGAAGGTAGAGAGTGAAGTGAACTGAGCGGAGGTTGCCCAAGGTGTTGGTTTTAGTTGACTTGACTGAGAGAGCAATATGAAAGGATAGGGTGACTGGAGTTGACTTGCTTTGCCGTGCTTTATAGCTGGGAGAGTGTGATGTGATGACACTGACTTGAGACGAGACTTCGACTCAGACCTCACATTGGTTACGTTTCCTTCTGTTGTCTAACTCCGTTGGAAGTTCGATTAAAAATAATATTATAAGTGAAACACTGGTATAGATGCTATATACAAGATATAAGTATCTGTAACATGTGCGTTATATAATTATGTCTATAGGTATAGGTTGGTTGAAAATATTATGAGAGAGATAGAACGAGGTATAGAGACACTGAGATGTACTAGGAAAAGTATCAATAGAAGACATCACATTTTTACATTATATTAGATCACATCATAGGTTAAAATTTAAGTTGGCTTAGGTTTAGCCAGACTACTGCCATATACACATCACATCGGACGAAAAAAATTATTTTTCGCCATTCACCGTTTTGTTGAACGACGTACCTTAGGACGAAATGAAATCCAAGGCTATAGTTTACTTTACGTCACTTTAGTTCACTTACACACATACGTAGTGCATAAGAGAGAAGAGTCCGGAGCCGAGTCCCATCAGTTTGGTTGGAGAAAAGCCGAAGTTGTATAGACGAGACGAGTGATTTCATTCCCAGTTTGCTGTTTCCCTTGCTTTGCTTGAATTTAGCTTTACGTAAAATGTAACTTTGCTCGTCTGATATCCTATCTCATCCTTCATAACATCCTATCGTCCGTATGCAATCTACTAACACTAACTAACGTGTAATAATATAACGCAGAGAGTCTAAGTACATAGAGAGTCTCTTTTATGGCTGTGTATATGTGCCTACGTATACATTACTATAGTTAAGTAAGTAGTGGAAATGCATGTATATTTTGGACTCATATTAGAGTAGCCAAGTAGTAAAGTAGAGTAAGTGTAGGCAGAATGTTGTGTCGAAGACTCGAGTACAGGGCACAGATAAGCAGTTTCAATAATACGATAAACGCATGCGTTACCTTCTCCTATCCTCTGTGTTGTGAGTCGTGAGAGAGAGAGAGTGAGTGACTCTTCTGATTTCGGTGTTCTGTTGGATCCTCTGTCTGCCTTCCTCTATTCTCCCGTAGTAGTCGTCCTGTCTGCCTCATCTTCATCTCCTCCAAACCATAACAGACGAGACCAGGAGAGAATACCATCGCATGGCCCTGGAAACCCCATTCTTCTTCCAATCTCTTGACTTTTCTTTTCTCGACTCGTCTTCTTCTGACTTGACTTCACTTGATTGCCAGGCAGTAACTCATTTCATTGTGTTTTACCCTTGTTTGTCCTACCCTTGTGTGTCTGTCTTGTCTCGTCCTGCTATGGTACATCATCTGGTTTCGTCTTCTCATTTTACACACCCAAATTACACAATAAACAAAGAAATATTCAACTTTTTACATCCGTCCAATCACACTGCACAATATCATTACACAAAATTTTCCTATTTTCCAACTTTTCATTCCACATCAGTTTGATCGGATTTTCCACGTTGTGAGTAACAAAGAAAACTCTATCCCTTTCTACTCAGCAACGGTTTTCTTTCTTTCGAAGGTCAAACGTCATTCCTTTGTTCTCCTCGCACCGCGCCACTACCCAAAATTGACGCTCGTTTTCTCCATTTTACTCAAGAAATCTAGTCTTCTCTTCTCTGCCACTACAATTCCAATACAGTTTCGTTTTTCATCAAATCTTAGTTCAAGTTGACAAAAAATTAAACCGAAAATCTCATCTACTCTCCTTGAAAATGAAGTTCAATTGAGACTGAGTTCAAGATTTAATACTTGGTGCTCCACTCCAAGAAAAGACACCAGGGCAAGCTGCAAATCCGAATAGGTACAGTACTTACCTGATAAGAAAATCAAAGAATATCGGTCGGGGAAAGCTTTTTCTTCGGTGAAAAGCCAACTGGACAGCTAAGCTTAGAGAGATGAAGAATAAGTACAGAATCTCCTACGGGAAAGAAAAGGTAGCTAGAGAATACTTTTCTTTACTTACTTAGATATTACTCACCTTACCACGCAATCAGTCCATCCAACCCAAGCCCCGAAGATCAAATCTACAGCTTTTCTTTCATTTTGTGAGATCCGAGAAATGCGGTTCTGTTCAGTTTAATTCAGACGGCAGAGAAAAGCAGAAGAATAAAGGAAGTCTACGTAAGCTAAACTCGGTTTTTTTCTTTCTTTCATTTGATTCTTTCCCTATGTGGCGAGTTAATAGGAGAATAACTGTAAGCAAAGCACGGAGAAGAAGAAGCAGAAAAGTAGCCTGATTCTCATGATTGTGAGTAGGGCGAAGTCGGTGGAGGAGAGGCAACAGCCTGCTAAATGAAGGAGCGTCTTGAACATTCCCCTTAAAACTCCCAGACAGTCGTCCCGTCCTTACCAACCCAAACCAACTACCACAAACAACCGACACGCTCATGAAATTCGCATTCAATCCCAATACACTTTCTCCATTCACATGAAGTACCTGCTAGAGCAACAGAATAACTCCTGCATTTTTCTTTTCACTATCACCCAAAACTCAATACAGCAACATACACTACATCATCATCATTTCTTTTATAACCAAACCAAGACAGGTACCTATAAATAAGTAGAAAAACTCACACAGTATCAAAAATGCACTCGTTCACACTGTCCTATCGAATCACACATATCACGTCCACTTATTTCTACAAATAATACCGCTAGGTCTTATAGAAAAATAGACACTAACAGAAATAAGTAATAGTATCATCATAATATGTATGTACTAGGATATAAAATATCCAGACGTACTATGTGTCATTTTCTTGGTAGAATAGGCTACCCCCAAGTAAGAAAAAGGACAGAGAGATGTTGCAAGGAAAAGTAATGCATATCACATCAGAGATCACATAGGAAAATGGGGAAAGTGATACGATACATCTATCTATGTAATGCAATAGAAAATAATAGACAAAATAGCTGTCCTGTCTTGTCTGGCAACCTAGTTGTTATTTCTTTCTATTATTCTGCAAAGGGTGAGTCAGTCTGGATAAGGTATACCTATAGTCTTGAATAATAGGAAGGTTATATTCTCCTGCATAATATGAACTGAAGGCACTCTCTCCCAGTGCAAACCTAAATAGATTATCTTATAGACTAGTTTTCAACCCAGGCACTCCTTTCCATATAACAACCTTCCTATTATTGAAAATATGTACCTACACACAATACTGGCTGATTCGCTGGATTTTATTCCATGCATACATTCACAACAATGGACTCACATATATAAATACGTAAGTACGTCGAGTACATTACATACAGTAGTGTAGACACATCTAAACAGATAATCCATCGAATTCGATTCTTTCTTCCGCTACGCCCGTTCCTGTTTCCGCTCACCTCACCTTTCATTCCATTCGGTTTTCGGATTATCGGAGTTACTGGAGCGGATTGACTTGACTTGACTGGGCTCCCAGGCCCGGAAACCAGGGGAGAGGAAGGTGAGATGGCTGCTATGCTGCATTACTTATTTTTCTTTTCCTTCTGTCTTTTTCACTATCTATTTATGATTACCCATGCTAATCCTGATAAGTATTGTGCAGTAACCACCTCTTATTTTATGCATTGAAGAAACGGCATTTTTTAGGTAAATTCCATTAAGATTGACATTGATCGTCTAAACAAAGTAGCTCAATACTTGCGGTTTGCAAACCCTAATCTTATTGTTAGCTTACGATAAGGTTCCTAACTTCCATTTTGTACACAAACAATAATGTGGTTTTCGCTTAGGGAGTCTTTGGTTAGAAGTTTTGTATGCAAATGGAAATGATATTTAATTAAATGAGTCTATTTACTTGGAAGGAATAGAGTTTTCAATTAGAAATGCAATGTAGTATGTACACAAAAGGATGGGCTAAGTGATGTACTTGTCTATGTATTTCAATGTGCACTTGTGTAGATGATCACACATATAGGTTGACTGTGTAACTTGCATGTTAGTTACTTATGGGAGGTAGCAGTGCAGATATTTAATGGATAGGCTATATGTTCTGGATAGAGAGGTTTTATAACGTGAGCGTAAACAGATATCCAGTGTCTGTCTACTAAAAGAGGAAAATTGAGTTGAGACCAAAAAAGCGAATATAGATTGTGAGACTGTTTTGAGTTAAACTTCGACTTGAGCTCAAAAGCTCAATTCTCTTTTGTGTTGATGTGAGTTGAGTGGAGATGTAGACGGTAGTAGGATGTCTGTACATGTACGTCGTATTCCCCCATGTTCTCTTTTCGCTCTTGTGTGTCAGAGAATAGAATGAGCCGTAGTAAAGTGAGCGGAGCGAGTGAAGTCAATTCAATGCATCTCAACTCAACAATCTCAAGCCGAACTCAACGTTCTGGCTCTGCAGCTCTCATCTTCCTATAATATCATCTTCCTTTTCTCCTCCTCAGCTCAACTATCTGTAAATTCCATTCTATTTTCCGTGTATTGTACCCAACTTGGTTTGAGTCGGTTGGTTCATAATATAATAGTATATGCTAGGATGGGCTCATCTCTGTTTAGTCTCTAGTGTTGCAATATGTATCCGAGCTGCAGTGTAAACTTATTTACTTTCTTGAATAACTACTTGACTTTGATTTGAACTCAAGTTAAGTTAGTAGTAGTCAGACGGTGATGCAAACAACAGCTCAGCTCACATCACATCAGCTTACACCATTATAACTATTAGATTCTACTATATTACATCAATTTGAGTCAGTTGAATTAAATTGAGAGTCAGGATTAGAAATCCACATTGTGTACAACACAACACACTTTGGATCTCATTTTCAGTCTGGGAGTTCCTTGTTGGCTTCCTTCATTACATAGTCGTTTCTAGTACATGGCATAGCACCACTTGATCTCACTACCGACCATCTAACGCCCGTTTGCATCATCAACTTTCCTTATTTCATTATTTGCATTTATATCTGCCTGGAAGCAGTCTGGCCTGCTCGGAGTTTGCCATCCTCTCATCTAACTGACTGCTTGGTTTCCCTCTTTCCATTATCCTATCTATCCATTCATTCCTTTGCGGAAATGAGAAGTCTTTGATGGGGCAATGGGGCACAATATTCTATCCTATCTCCTCTTGCTTAAGCACTGAAATTCTAACCTTAGCTTCTGTATGGCCACTGTACACATAATACCAGATAACCAGAGCCAGACTTTTGCTCATACGTTGCTTATATTATTAAACATCTCAAACAAACAAACTATCAGATACAGTCTCCGAAAGAAAGGATCATAATAATAACGTGAGTGCCTTATCTGCTGTACTGAGCAAACACAACCAAGAGGAATATTAGCATTTACTACGACATATTTAATACATAAAAGCAGTAATGGAATACCTAGCGAGTACTGATCTATGTAATGCTCAAATGTACAATAATGGGGTAAGAGAGGATTATGTTTCCTGTTCGACAAGGATTCTATTACACACAATTACATATTCCTTTTAATAGATAGCCCATGAACGTAATATAATTATGTTTGCATTGTCGTATATTCTATTGTCTATACATAGTAATATTATGCATTGGTTGAAAGGCAGAAAAGAGAAAGCAAAAGAATAACAACTCAGGACAAGATAATACATTTGCCAAAATAAGGGAACCTAGAAACGAACGCATTAAAATGGGTAACCTAAGTAAATCCTTGAGATTATGTACTACATCCATTAACATCTTTTGTATCTCAGTGTAATGCCCATAGTCTACGTACTCTTATTACGGCCTATATGTATAGTAGATACTTTGTATAGTATATTTTATTGTGTTGGGATATGTTTTGTATTTTGTTCTTATGTTGGCATTAGTGTTTGCTAGGTATGCTATTTCGTAGGAGTAGTTGACTTGGCATTTGTTTAAACGATGTGGGGCGATGCTAAGCCACACTCAAGTCAGTCTCACATAACTTCCATTATGTGTCACATACCAAATCCATCAGTGTCGCATTCTTCACTAAGGACTTTCATTAGAGACGCGTTTGTTGATTGTATTACATTACAGCTCTTTTTAACACCTCGTCGTCGTCTCACAGGTTATATCATAGTCATGCACAAGGACATTGCGTCCCATCTACTATAAATTCTATGGATAGTAAACTTGCGTACATTATATGCTTGGTATTATTCATTTTAATGCAGATATAAGTAAGTCTCAATGGTATCTGCAATGTTCGCTCATCTGTCCTCGTCATTGCTCACTTGGTAGAATTTCTTGTCCTGTCTTCTGTCGTTTACATATTAGCGGCATTAAGTATAGTAGTTACCGACTTGACATAAAAGT
>JABASH010003229.1:0-17148 GCA_019776445.1 Tomocerus maximus | reverse complement strand
TGGTACTGTCTATGTACTTAGAATAGTGCAAAATAATTTTTGTAAATTACAACTGTTTAGATTTAATATCAGTTTATTAACTATCATCTGATGACTGTATTGAAAAAAAGGTACATTAAGTACATGTTCAAATTAAGAATTATATTCATTATAATACTCAACGTAGTTTTCATCCAACCATTTTCTAACCGTTTCAATTCCATCTCCTGTAGTGGAGCTGCTTTCGCATAATGTCACTCGTTTACCTGCTTGACTCAAAATTGTGTCCAGTCTCATCATGAATTTCATGTGGTTCATTTTCTTTCTATTGGTCTGGTCATTTTTAGAGAGTATTATTAAGAACTTTGCCCCAACAAGTTTTTCATGAGAAAGCATTTCCATTAACAGAACGGTGGATATCGAAATTTGAAATAAATTGCTGCTATCAATGACGTATAAAATCTGAAATCCAACAAATTAGAATCTCAATAACAATAAGAAAGCATTAAGCATTTTATCTTCAGGTATATTGTTTCTGGGTTGCGAGCATCAAAAGCTTCTTCATCAAAGTTCTTTTTCATTATCTATGCATACCTATATATATTATTAATAAAATCATCCTGAATATAAGGAAAGATTATTTTCAACTGTATACCCACCAGTTTATTAGGAGCGTAATAGGAAGGCCACAATGGGGACATCGATCCTCCTATTTCTCGTATTCCAATTACATCTTTATCATCCCAATTTTTTTTATTTTCCTTATCTTTTGGCACAGGTTTTCTGGGTACTCTGACAATATTCGAGCCAACTGTTTCAACTGTAGAGGTTACATCGTTAACGCTGCTACTTTGAAGTCTCTTTAAAAGCAAAGTCTTTCCAGATCCAGTACTTCCAAGACACAAACAACTCATGGTCATACTTTTATTATGTTTGCTATTAGATCACACAGATGTATGTATTATTCTGGTGAACTTTCTTCAGAAGTGAAAGCAAGTTACTTTTATAGATAAGAGCTTTTCACAATTTTGCCGCAATTATGAATGAACTATTTAAGTAATTAAATTTTCCTTCTTCACAATGTATTGCAATATATTTATTTTGTGGTACTGTCAAATTATCATGTGTTTAGCGTCAATGAGTGACAAGGAAGCGAAAGTTATGATGGAGAAAGAATCATTTAATAATTCCCATATTTAAAATTGTGTATGTAGTACTCATATTATTATTATACTGGTGCAACTACTAAATCACTTGGCTCACTCGTCTACAATATACCTAAGGATAATATTAAGGTGAAGGGGGATCATAAAAGTTGACGTTGACGTGTGTTTTCCATGAATTTATATTTTAACTTTTGCAATTTGCGAACTTAGTTTAATTTTTTTTAATATTCTTTTACCAATTCATTCTTACGGTATACAAAGCCAAGCAATTTTCATAAGCACCTTTATTTTCGTTAACCTTTACATAGATTAATATTCGACAATGTTTCACGAGGTTTCAGTGCTTTCGATTTCGATGAAGTGTAGAGGCATACCATAAACTTCTATTTCGCTTCTATTTATCCGTTTACATTAGACAAACATATTTTCCACTGAAGCGTAAGACACTACACCCTTCATAACTAAGTTGGAATTGGAAGTCAGAAAATAAAAGGAATATATTTATGTTTACGTTAAGTTTCACAAATCTCTGTTAAGTTTCTGTTCTGACTATTATCCATAACTATGTAAGAGACGTTTACTATTGTCAGTAGTTTATTCTTGATTTCTTGATTCCCACTCATTCATTCTTGATTATTCTGCAGAAATGTTTGACTACTTTATTTTTATGCAATATATGGATATATATTACGTGTAATGTGCTTATTTGACACAACTTTAGTTAGGTCATATCTTCAAGCACAATAATTTTATTATTATCAGACTTTATATGACTCGGCTCGAACATTGCATTGAGATGCCTATAAAAAATTGCCTTCCTATCGCCTATGTGGGCCAATTAACTTTTTTGTGATGACAGCAACGAAGACCTCGTTGCTACCAACACAAAAAGAAACATACGTCGGAAAGCGGTCTCATAGAGTTCTCATATTATTATGATGGTTATAGATATATACCATAAGTTATAGTTGACTTCACTGAGACTGAGAGTTGAGTTGAGACTGAGACTTAAAAGAACTTGAGAGTCTTCCTATATTATGACAATTCTGGAGTTTGGCATGAACCGCATGCACGTTAACATTCAAGTTAACTATTCTACAACAAAAAAGTTGTTTTATTTAATACGGTCACAACCACAATACAGCAGCAGTATCATTCATAGCCCATAGATATTCATACATGGAATTTGGGACTTTGGGACAATCCTTCACTTTCTCCAGGTTTGTAATGATATACTACTACAGTAAGGGGAGTTAGAAACTTTTCATATTCTAGGACTTTCAACAGCATGTCAACACGTTATCTGTACCTTGTCTTTGAATATTATGTAACTACATTTTATCTCTGGTAGTGGCACCCATAGAAAAGAAAGTTTTTAGGGAATACGTTATGATGCGAAATCTCAATCCTTTTTGCATGGTGAAAGTGATTAAATATGAAGGCTTTATAACTACAGCCATAGTAAGGGGCTCGAAACCTTCCACCTTGCCAATGAGATTTTCGTTTTCAAGCCTAAATTCCATATAAAACTTTCGCATTGTTATGAAAGTCATAATATGGCCATATCACACATGAAATAAAAGTAAAAGGATAGTCATAGTCATATGGCCGGTTTCGATGTCCCCGAACTCCGAACTGTATATTGCACTCTTCTCTGCATCGACTTCGACCTGTATTTGCAATGCATTCTATATCGACCTAGACCCATTTATTATTCAGCACGACATTGGTAAACCAAACCAGGTAAATTAAGGTACAGCCTACAGCTAAACGAAATTCATTTGAATTCGATCCCCATTTCTTACGATTTGCGATACGTTGGTGAGAGAGAATTTGTTACATTTACAAATTATCGTACAAACACTAGGGCATATTGAGCTTTCATATATTTTTTGAGACTTTTGAGTTACAGAATACGATTTTTGATAAAAAAAACTGACAGAAACATCTCACGTTCACGTCTCAAGGAGAAGGAACTGCTAAATATAGCCAAATAGCCATAGCTGCTGCAGCTGCAGTGCTGTAAATTAAACTGCTGTAGCAGTGGTGAACTGTAGAAGTAAAGGTTTGCGCTTTCTACCGGATTTAGTGAAGTTGAGATTTGGGGACAGGTTCTTGTATTCTCTGTGAGTATAAATTGTGGAAAGACATGGCGAATATTTTGAATTTGGGATAATATTTTGAATGCAGGCAGGGATCTTTTTCTAAACCAATTGAGTGTGTAGAAGATTGGAATGGAAAATAATGCTTTTGGGTAGGATAATGAATATTAATACTAATACTAACTGTTACATAATATCTAGTTAATATTCAATAATATTCATTCAAGGTGCAAATAATGAGCTAGTTACTGTGTATTTACTGACTGAAATAAACGTCTCAGATTTATAATTAAGCTGGCTGTTCCACATTACATATAAGTACTGGAAAAGGACCTAAAATTTCCGGGCATATTGGTATGTATTTTGCATTGTGAATTAAAAATTGCAAGTATTGTAAATTGTTAAAATAGTTCAGTGTTCCGTCAGTAATAGTAATAACTGTTCACAAATAATTTTCTTCACAATTAGTTTTTGTTTTCAGTGTATTGCTTACTATTCGTATTTTTATCAATTCACAATTCATGTGCAATGGGAAAAAATAATCTAACTTCTTCAAAAGACTAGTGCTAACAATATCGCTACAAGCGTACTAACACTTTAGTACTTATACTCATTTTTATGCTCGATTTTTATAGGCTTCACTGGGAAGAACCTTAAAGCTACAAGAGGATGACCAAATAAATGGAAATAGGAAACTAACACAGTAACTGAGCCGAGTCAGACGGAATATTTCTGGAATGACAAAAGAAATCTTTGGTTTCATTCTTTGATTCATTTCCATACATTGAATACTAGATTGTACAAAATTACAATTACAACCTATGTAAGGTATATACATACTTAATTTGCAAAGCTTATCTAAATTAGTAATATTTAATATGCCTTGAACTAATGAATTGCAAAGTGCTTCTTTTGAAGCCCTTTTGTGATATACAATGTTATTTTATGTAAAAATTAATTATTGTAGTAAACCTATACTCAATCTCACCTCTGGAAGCGTGAAAGACGCTTTCTTTTGCCGCACAGTATCATATGTAGTGCTTTCCCTAAAGAGAAAACTAATGTTTTACAAATAGTCCTTTCTTCGGGAAATTGTTTTCCCTTTATTAATGAACATGGCTTATAAAGAAATGAAGCCCGAATCCTGACCCTTATCTCTCTCTAAATCCTTGAAAAAGAGACCATTGGCAGAGTCGCATTGTTTCGAAGTTTCCTATCCTATTACAACTGCCCTTTAGGATTCTCTAAGATTACTAATTATTAATTGTGCAAACTTTCAAACAAACGTTAAATAGTAGTTAAAGCCAGAAATATTTACAATAAAACGAGTAAACTCGTGTTTTCTTTTTAGGTGGCATGTTTTGCGCAGGGCCTGGGCCTTTATAGATCAACATTAATAACCTACTGCAGCGGAATAAAGTAAAAATGTCTGGACCGTTTCCTTCGATGATATGCAATGAACCACCTCCCTTGGACTCAGAAGATGAAGACAGTGAAAGTTTTCGAGATTTTCCTTCAGCAGGACTAAAATTGGACATTTTAGGTGGTAAGTTATATTTCTAGGCACTTATTACCCCCGCCAGCGTAATGGTTACGGTGTTGAGAATAATTAACACTGCATAACTTTGATACAATTTTTGAAGTTTTTGCATACACAAAACATTTGTATGTCGTTAATATTTAATTAGTTTTCGTTTTTGGGGGGAAATATTATTGCATAACGTTTCAATTTCTGTTGTACCACAATTAATTAGTGTGATGTATATCTTGTGAATATATGTCTAATAAAAATACTTTTTTGTACACATGTATGTATGTATATTTTATGCATGGAATAATTCCCCCAAATGCCCAGTGTGCAAGTGTTTTTTCGAAGTATAAAACAATAAACTCCACTAATGGGTCCTGGGTTAGCATCTTTCAAAATTAAACCAATTAGGTATTAGGGCCCAAACCTTTCAAAATTCTTAATAATATATAATTATTATGTTTAAAAATCATTTATGATTCCAGAGCCATCACCACAACAATCTCCGATGAAATCTCCTCTAAAGAAAACAGTAGAAAATGGTGTGGATGCTTCTAAAGTGTCTTCACCAGAAGATACACCATTTCAGTCACCTATTAAAATGCCAATTATTGAAAATGGTGTGGATGAGGACATTGATAATTTTCAAAAAAACGCACAGGTGCCCAATCAATCGTCCTTAGAAAAGCTTATAGCCGAAAATGGTCAAGACGTTAAAGTGGAAGATGCGCAAGAAAATCCGTCAGTCCAAATTTCGGTTGAAAATGACTTGGTTGAAAATTGTTTTGATTTGGATGAAAATATGTCTTCTGAAGGATCACACTGTAAATTTGCGTTTAGCAATGAAAAAATTGAAAATGATTTAGAGTTATCTCCAGATCAGTCACCTTTTCAGTCTCCTTTCAAGGCAACATTTGATGAGTCTGTGGATGTTGAGTTAGATATTTCCGAAGATTCTCCAGTCCATAATACTTTAAACGAGGAATTGTTTGATAACAGCCTTGATAATGAGGGAGAGTTGCCTTCTCCGTTGTTTCCGCCTCCTCAGCAATCGCCAAATCAGTCCCCTTTGAGTGAAGATTTATTTGAAAATTGTCAAGATGAGTATGACTTTACCAAGGTGTACTCAACACCGTCGATTATTCCTGAGTCAAACAATATCACACAGCCTACGGAGAAGGATTTAATAAAAGCTCAAGATACAATAAGTGCTCAACCGGAGTCAGAACCGACAGACGACGATTTTGGCGACTTTGAAGCATTCCAATCGAGTACTACTACTGCTCCTATTGAAAATAGCACTGATGAATCAGTTGCGAATAATAACATGAAGACATCTTACATAGGAACGATGGAAATTGAAGATGAAGAATTTGGGAATTTTGAAGAAGCCACATTCGTTCCAATACAAAGCAGTTCATCGTATTTAACTCCTACTGTCCAAGAAATGCCTAGCCGAAGCCAAATAGAAACTCTAAACTTCAATACTGATAATGACAATTTTGGAGATTTCGAAGACTTTCAGTCGTCTTCTTTTGGGTTTCCTGATCAATCAAATACTGTGTCACCCAAAGTTCTAGGTGGAATAGAAAGTAAATTAGAAACATTAATTAAGTCCGTTTTTAATTTAAACGAAGGAGTGAGAGAAGATGGTGAAGCAATAGTACCACTCAATAAAGAATTAAACGAAGAATGGAGACATGTTCAAGATTTTGAAGGCAGTCAGGGACTGCAATTTAAATGGTCCAATTGTGCTGCTCATCAGCGTATGTTACATAGTCTCAAAATTGACACTACAGCTGTGGTAATTAGCTACATTTCTTAAATACCTTTACCAATCCTTAATTCATCAAGACAATTTAACCTATATCTTATGATTAATTAGTGAGCGATTAATCTCTAGTTTCAACCTTTCCATTGCTTTCTTCAAGATGTATACAGGTAAATGGGGTACCATTGAAGTCCCGCGTTTCGCAGCCAGTATTGTTGAGTCTCCATTACAGCCTAAAGTGTATTCTAATACAATAGATGATGAGCTTTTGTCTTCTGCGCCAACTGCTCAATCAGCTCATGAAGCCGCGTCCTCTCGAGGTATGTCATATGATTTCAGTTTTAATTTACATTTACTTACAGTACAAGTTGATCACTAATGTCGATTTGAAAATAAACCCAAGCAGCTCTTTTAAATGTCGGAATTCTCAATATTTACAGTAAGAGAATCTTGAAAATGTGCATTTTGTACTACAGTTTTAACCCTTTTATCTGTACATGTCGATATGCGAAGCATTCAGAAATTCCATAGAATTCGCCAATTTTAATTTCTAAGCTGCATGATTTTTGTTGTTTTATTATTAGTGGCTGATATTCAATGCTATCTTAAGAACTTTTTTGTAAACGAGTGAGCATTGTGCATTATGTACCACGTAAAATCATCCCCAGAATCCTGCCCTTTGTAACACATTATGTTTGTTTTTCAGAAAACGTATCTAAGAACCAGAAGTCACAAAGTGGAAGAAGGGGACAGGGTAGTTCTGAAGCCCAGCAAATTCTTGATCAGCTTCCGGATCTTTCTTTTATGCGTGCTAAAACACTTGTGTTTGCTTCTCAAATTCAAGAATAGATAAAGAACTAAATTAAAAATAAAATAGGTATCTACACACTATGTAGTAGATAATATTATGTAATTATTTAAAACTCTGGTTGTAAAATAGCTCGTTTGCCATAAAATTCTGATTTTATTCAAGTTGTAATTACTATTATATTTATCTAGTCAATCAATCGCCTAATTATAAATAGATAATTTATTTTCTTGTGGTTGAATCACAGTTTTAATTCTCAGAAATGAATTTGGCTTTTAGTATTTATTGTATAATTCTTTTCACAGAGCTACTACAAATTTGTCGTAAAAACTTTGTTTTAATTACGTTGTATAATATAACGCATAGGTAGAGTATTAGTACATTATGTTTAACCTTTCCAGAAATTGCAAACGAGGGCTCACTTTAAAAAGTACAGTTTGAAAAAATGTACGTTCGTTGCGAAATAGAAATGTTTCAGATTATCAAAAGTATACATTCCAAAACGGTTGTTAAATTTTAAGTACCTAAATATTTAAGAGTTAAACTTAAACAAGGCTATATACAGAAGAAACAATCTGCTCCTGTATTAGTATAATCGTATAATCATTGTAAACGTTAACAAATCCTACTAACTGAAAATGCTAATAATATTATTACTGACCACTCAACGCCAACTATGTGACAACTAAACGGAAAGCAAATAACATAATAAAGGTCTAACTAACTCCGATCGTGAACCATGAATATGCAGCGCAAATAATTCTTGTGATAAATATATACCAAGTATTGTCTTAATAAAGGAAGTAGAAAATATTAACACTGTTTATTCCTTTTCCATATTATGTCAGATCAATTATTAATTCATACTTTTAAGATTAATTTTACAAATCTTGGCTACCACTATTTAAAAGAAATCAAGGGCACCATTTATTAAATACTCCAAACAATAATATTGGTCTGACTGAATAAATGCTTTGCGATCACATTGTAATTTACTCAATCAATTTCTTTGATTTGAAAAATTGACGGAGGTAAAGAACTTGCCAAGTAGCCAGACCGAGTAAACATAACATTGAAAAAATTGAAAAGTACAACACACGGGAATTGGTGGATTCGTTGGTATCTCGCATCTCTTCCTCTCGAATTCTCATGAATCCGAAATCTTTAACTATCGATTCTGACAAATCTTCCAGACGCTTTAACTCCACTTCTAAAGGCTTCAGTTTCGCAGCTTCGTCCATCTGACACAAAAATTCAAGTTAATACATATTGTAAATGTAAACGCAACCACAGCCAATCTATATTAGGTATACATATGTAAATATGCTGCGGAATGTCTCGATTCTTGGAATCTTGACTTTATTGTGTTACATAACATAGCTTTTTAATTTAATTTTAGAACATATCAAAATTTATTAGCTTCAATTTATAGGCTACAAAAGGAATTATTTAATATTTCTCCTGGTTCTCAGTTTCTCAGAGCTCACTAACTTACAGTTGGTTATTATATAAGACTATGAGGTTTGCTTAATGCCTTATTTTGAACCATTTCCATAATTCCCTTTATTAGTACCTCGCCAATAAATACGGCTTCAATAACATTATTATCATAAATAATGAAGATAAAACTGTCATACGTAGGAGCGTAAATCTAATTTTCACTGCCTGTGGCAGTACTCACTCTTTAATTATTAGCTAACTCAACGAACATCTGTACCCATCTCTTTGGAGAATAAAATGTGCCTAATCGTTAAAATTATTAGATAAAGATATATTACATTACAATAAAACTGTAGCAAAAAATACTTACCCCTTCATAACTCTTGGCTTCCACTCCATGTTTTGTATTTAGGTAAACCTCCTGGGGGAAACCACGTTGGCCTGCTTAAATAATAAATTAAGTTCAGTAAACAGTATACGTTGGATTAAAATTGTATGCAGTGTTGCCCTAAAGGGCTTGTTAAATATTATATTATACTCTTAGGATTAGCATAATTACTTGTCATAATTATTAATATAACATGATATAACTTATACAGGTACGAGGTACAGTAAATGTAAGCTTTTTTATTCCTACCGAAACCTTAACCGGACTATGTGCAAACCAAAATGTTAAATAATGAGCATATGCTTACAGCCACCACAGCTGGACACGGAAGGTCCGTGACTTTTCTAATTCGAGACCTTCGAGACGGAACTACCAAGCCGGTCCAGCCGGTGTGGGACATTCGGTTATATTTTGGGAAAAGATTAAAGATATTGCCACTCATGACTGACATAGCATAAGGACAACAAAATATGATAGAACTGGTATGTTCTCGGCTTACCCTCCGCCCTTTATAGTATAAAATTCAAAAACGTATTAAGCCAACCAAAATTACCGTGAGGAACTTTCGATGAAAAGCAGATTTCGTAAACCTCATATTCATCAGTTGTAAAAGTGAAGCGTCCTTTTTCTGCATGATCCTTCTTCCATAAGAATCCTCCCTTGGAATCTACCACCTGAATTCAAGAAAATTATCCGTTATCGCAAAAATAAGCAAAAATGTAGGGCCGAAGCCTTGAAGATAATAATTTTTAATTTACTCTAAAATATTTTGGTCATACCGCTAAATCAACAGTTTGTCCCGGTACTTCGGTTATTTCGTAGTCTCCGGAAACCAAGACATCTTTGTGAATTTCTTCTCGCAAACATTTCTGTGTGTTTGGCTGAATGTGGAACATAAGCGAATGAGCACAGTGTAAGGAGAGGCCTATGAGTAAAAGAGCGGTCCAAATTTCACTTGGAGACTTCATTTTTTGATGTTGGCTGTGCTATTGTGATTGTGACGAAGCAAACGGGTACTTGGGTAGGGTCAAAGCTCAAATCCGGGTAGACGACAACTTTCTGACTTTTGACTGATGGTCACTTTTTAAGAGTGCCGCTCTGTTCTCGTCCACATCATTTCTATCAGCTCAGGTGAAAAGCAATGCAAAATTGCAGGGACCCCTCTTACAGAGTGGAGAGACTAAATCCCGGTACTGAATGAGCTCATCAAATAGGAATGTTTGAACAGTATTTAAAAATTTGTTTTTGTTTTGTCTGCAAATTCCAATCAATTAAATAAGCATTTTTTTGAAACTAAAATAATGAATAAAAAGGCCGAAAAATAACGAACTTGGTCTGCTGAAGACTGACAGAAAAACCGACTCTGAAAATTTATCGAAGGTTGAAGACGGAAGGCTACATAATGAGAATTTTTGTTTGATATGCTGCTTTAAAAAAGTTAATTGCAGAGCTGAACTGCAAATTGCATACTCTGTAATTATATTTTTGTTTATTTACATTGCAAGCAAGTGTACACTGTGCCTAAAAATGTTGAAAAAGAAGTCATCCTCGAAGTCCTTCCATGTACGGGTGATGACCATGGATGCAGAATTGGAATTTGATTTACCGGTATGAAAAAGTCACTTGTTGCACATAATATACTTCCAAGTTATATTTTTCATCTTTTCCATTGTTAAATATAATTTGTAATTATAAATGATTAAATGGATATTTTTAGTGCAAGGCAACAGGCAGGGATCTTTTTGACCTTATATGCCGGACAATTGGACTGCGGGAGACTTGGTACTTTGGATTGCAGTATGAAGATTTGAAGGGAAATTTCTCATGGCTCAAAATGGATAAAAAGGGTAAATTATATCATATCCTATTGATAATAATTAAATAATCGCATAATTTTATATACAAGGTTCTACGGGAGCATCACTAATAATTTGTTACACAACTTCAATATTATGTAATTTCAGTGCGGGATCAACATCTTTCCAAAGAAGATTCGGTTATAGTAACTTTGCTAGCTAAATTTTATCCGGAAGATGTGGCAGAGGAATTAGTACAAGATGTTACACAACATCTATTCTTTTTGCAAGTTAAACAAGCCATACATAGTATGGATATTTACTGTCCCCCTGAAGCTTCTGTTTTGCTAGCCTCTTACGCGGTACAGGCGAAGGTAAGTCCTTTATTTTTTATAGTATAAATACCATGAGTTTATATAAGTACACTGTATTTTCTGTGTTGTCTATAATTTCAGTATGGGGATTATGATGAACAAACGTACACACCGGGGATGCTTGCCTCGGAAGATTTATTACCACAAAGAGTTATCGCACAATATCAAATGACACCTGAAATGTGGGAAGAGCGTATCAAAATTTGGTATGCAGATCACCGAGGTATGTCTCGCGATGAAGCTGAAATGGAATATTTAAAGATTACTCAGGATTTGGACATGTACGGGGTCAACTATTTTCCTATTAGCGTAAGAATCGAACTTAAATTGCTCTACCTTTTTTAAAATTCTTCTATTAGCCACAACGACAATACAACTTCGTAACTGTTCCCTCACATAATATAAAGTTAGAGTATTCAGTTTCAAGTTTCGTAATTAATTAATTTCCCTTACAGAATAAAAAAGACAGTGAATTATGGCTTGGCGTCACCGCGCTAGGATTAAATATCTATGAAAAAGAGAACAAATTAACTCCGAAAATAAGTTTCCCATGGTCCGAAATTAGAAATATAAGTTTTGACGACAAGAAATTTACTATAAAACCGGTGGATAAATCTGCTCCTAATTTTATATTCATGTCTCACAAGTTGCGAATGAATAAGTTAATATTGGATCTATGTATTGGAAATCATGATCTTTTCATGCGAAGACGACGTCCAGATCCTATGGATTTACAGCAAATGAAAACACAAGCAAAAGAAGAGAAACTGCGGTACAATAACTTATCAAGCATAAATGTATTGCTTTGTTGTGAAGTTGTAATCAAATCACATTTTACATGTACTGATTCTATATTTCACAGGCGACAGATTGAAAGAAGCAAATTAGCTAGAGAAAAGCAGTTAAGGGAAGCAGCAGAACGGGAAAAGGCTATTTTGGAACAAAAGTTGTTAGAATTTCAAGAAGAAATCAGGCTTGCTAAAGAAGCCCTGGTAAATATTGTCCAAAATTAAATAAAAATATATAATTTATAAAAATATAAATATATATAAATTGTCTCATTTTAATCTCAAAGGAAAGGAAATTATAGTTTATATTTATAAAAGTAAAAAATTCGTTAAAAATTAAAATGGCTAAGTGGTTTGTAGATCCGATCAGAAGAAGCAGCTGAATTATTAGCTGAAAAATCCAGAGTAGCAGAAGAAGAGGCTTCGTTATTAAATCAAAAAGCTTCGGAAGCAGAAATGGAAGCTGAACGAATAAGACAAACTGCCATAAAGGTAAGATTTGTGTATTTTCTGCCAAGTAATAACGAACATACATAGATATATAGTGCCATATAATATAAGTCGATTTGAAATTGTTATTCACATGACTGTAGACCGAGGAAGAGAAAATTGTCATGGAACAAAAAATGCGAGAAACAGAGCAAATAGTGGCAAGAATCATGGCCGAGTCAGACAAACGAACTTTTGAGGCTGACAGACTCAAAAATGAATTGTTAAAAGCTCGTCTTGCAGAAAAGGATGCAAAAGAAAAATTACTACAGTTCCTGTCTCAGCCGGCCGTGGAATATCCGAGTATTTCAGTTAGTACTTTTAAAAAGTTAGAGTGTGTAGGTTCTAGGCATTTTGAATATTACAACAATACATGTGTCTATTTTAGATTGGAACTCCATTACCAGCAGCAATTGTCGTCGATAGAAGTCACGAGAATCAAGACTTAAGTTTCAAAGAATTATTTCAAAGCAGGGATATTTGTATGAATACAAATGGGATGTTGGATATTGATCCTTTAAGTCTGGAGATTGAAAAGGAGAGAGTGGAATATCTTGAAAAAAGTAAACATCTTCAAGAGCAGCTAAGGGATCTCAAAACGGAAATTGAAGGGCTGAAGCTCGAAGAAAATCAAACTCCTTATGACATTCTTCATCAGGAACAAGTGATGTCAGGGGAAAATAAATACTCAACTTTAAGAAAAGTAATTTGCTTTCTCTGATAATTGTTTAAGCACAGTTCGTAAATGGGCCGGAAAGCAGTCCTTAAAAGGAAGGACTTCTTACCGGTACATTTAAAAACTATGGTTTAATAAGTAACTCTTACCAAAGCAAAGACTCTGGCATAAATGTGTTTCATTGTTTACAGATTAAATCTGGATCAACGAAATCTAGAGTTGCCTTTTTCGAAGAACTATGAGTTACCAGCAGTAAAATGCAAAATGCAATTATTTTGACAATAATCATATCGTGCAGTCGCAGTCAGCAATGATGGACCTGAGTTAAGCTATTTATTACTTACCTAAGTGTAGCTGTAAAACATCTACGTCTTCCTATACGACAATAATTCAACTTCAAGCTCCACTACCTTAGACTTAACCTAACCTGTAATGTATGTACAAATTAGCAGCAGCTTAAGTATCTCTACCAACTCAATGTCATTTAAAGTGCCTTAAATACTGTAAGCAAGTTTAGACAAAGTTCGTGCTCCTCAATGAACTTTTTAATAATTTAGTGATCTTAAATATCTCGTGAATAGGATTTTCTTGTTGTGTTTAAGTATAGGGGGTGGTATTGAGTGAGATGCCATCGTAATGCCAAGTCAATAGAATATTATGAAAATCCATTACTTATGCAACAAATATATTCTAATGAAAGTAAGCAGTCGGATTGACAATCAAGTTCAAGATGTTTTAATGTAAGCAAAATACTGTTCGTATATAAGTGACGATACTGAATTTAAATAGGTTTTAACTTCATGCAATTGTAGTAATTCTAGTTGTTGTTCTTCTAATGAACAGCATGCAGCATTGCATTTTTAGTTGTTTATAATATTGCTCCACCGATAATCGAATTGTATAACTATATATCTCGGTTATGTAGATGTAATTTACTCTCGTGTATTATTACTTCCCACAAAAGTGGAACCGGTACTCCCTATAGCTGTTTTTAGAAATTACTATTAAGTTTATTTCGTTCGTTTACCTATTGTTTTAGCAAGGGCATGTTGATTGTTGATAAAGAATTGTTTTATTATACATTACACGACTGAAATAAATACATGCAACTGATTTGGTAGTGTGAATCCATTTTCTAATCCAGCAATCATAAATTCATAAAATACTGATTTGTACGATGAGTAATGTGTACTTGCAAATAAGTTGTGGATATATTTTACTTGGTATTTAGAGATTTCCTACTACTACCATAAACTAGGGAATTTGTGTCAGAGGGTATCAGCGGCAAGAAGATGAAAGATTGATTATTAGATTATAGAACCATATAGAACCAATTGCCAATTACTATAAATGTAATACGTGTTTGAATTCGAATACAGCGAGATTCAATTGGCCCTTCTCCCCATAAGTTAAAGTTCATAATGTTAAAGCTGTGTAAGGATTTTAGGCTTCAAAAGAGAAAATCTCATTTACATGTTAAAGTTCTATGAACACTTGTTATTTCTCCATACTGTATAAGCTTTCTTGAGTAGTAACAGTAAGTATAAGGTAGTAAGTTTGTGTGAACATCCAAAGTATATTATTAGTGGCCTTCGTTTTCCTGCCTACCTCTTAGGCGGATTGCCTACTACTTGGACTGGACGGGCATGATACAGACTGGGACACAACTGACGTGTACATGTGGATAAATAATCAATGCCCAGCTCTGACTGG
Source organism: Tomocerus maximus (assembly GCA_019776445.1). Lineage (NCBI taxonomy): Eukaryota > Metazoa > Arthropoda > Collembola > Entomobryomorpha > Tomoceridae > Tomocerus > Tomocerus maximus. The sequence continues at coordinate 2,130 of JABASH010003229.1, read as the reverse complement.
CGAAGTTGTCGGGGAACAGTTCTTTCTTATTGTGTATTTCCAGGACTTGAGAATTCAAACTGACATCATAATACCTTAGTACAGTTAGGCTTTGGGCGTCGGTCTTTCCTTGCTGTCTCCTTGCTGATATACCTATATTATATGCATTTCAAAGTGATTGATGTCCTTACCCGTTCTAACTGGAAATACAGACAAGAAAGTTAGCTATACTCATAGAAATCTAAACACTGCAATAAGGGTTTGGTGGATTTTGTAGCAATGCAGCAGTGAATGTCCTGAGTCTCTACACGTTGACAATGCAATTTGAACATTAAATATTCAAATGTTAAATTATATTCATGTATCGAAGATTGCAAAAATTTTGAATGTATGAGGTAGAAAGGGTATAATTTCAGTCTGTCTATCGCTTTGAGACAGTCAGATAGTTATCCACTCCTAGATGTCAATTTCAACAAATTATTAATTTTTGGAAAAGTGGGAAAACAATCATTGATTGATGAGGCACGGTGATACACAGTGAAAGTACACAAGAGGGATTGTGGGACAAACGTTGCACACTTATAGTATTAGAAAATTATAGCGAATATATAATACACGGTGTGTGTGGAGTTCCCCCTTCTGCCTATCATCGCCCAAATACGCACTTGCTGGGGTAAACCAAATGCATTAATGTAGCTATTGTATGCTCCTTTGGGCTTGAATTGCCAATAAAACAGCCGCAGCAACTGTAGGGCTAGAAGTTAGAAGTGCAGGTAGGAGGATTGAGAAGAGTGAGTAATTTATACATTACTATTATATAGCACAGGAGTGCTTATAACTATGGGACATTGGAGTGCCCTGACCCTCTACGTATAATACTCACTTTCCGGGCTTTCTGTTACATAATGCTAAATAAACACAGGTCGACAAATTCAGTGCAGGTGGGCTACTGTTCTCTGTGCTATATACCTGAGGCTGGTATATATAACTATTAAAATACTATACACTTACCATGGGGTCCTAATTTAAACAAAAGGTTCATATTGTGTTTATGAATATGTAATAACAATGACATTTCGCTGTTTTTGCAATTTATAGTTTTACAGTTTTATTTTATTATGAGTATAAGCACTGGCTACTGGCAGGTCAATATTTTACAGTAGTACAGATTGGTTGATATTGTTATTGTAGACTAGCCAGACATAGGCACTGGAATTGTGTTAGGTTGGTAGATTATAGTATGGCATGACCCTTAGTGGATTTGTATCGAATATTATCGCATGTATAGAGTGTATAATATCGTTCTGTGTGTGCACCTGAGATGAAATAAAATCGTATTTACGTGGTGAGGTATGTATAAAGTGTGTGAGAGAAAATAGTGGGATAGCTGATTCATTCAGGATGTTTTCCTTGGCTTTCACATAGTAGAAGTTTATGACCAACCCTTAGTATACAGTTTGTGTGGAATGGGTGGAATAAGAGTGGAGTCGAAGAAAGATGTTCGATGATTTGAATGAGAGAACAGAAACAGAGGGAATTCATTTCACTCACTTTCAGTCAACTTTCCAGTCCGTCTGTCTATCCTGTCTTTCTGTCTGTTGTCTGTCGAGAAACTGTCTCTCCCTGCTAGGATATTTAAGTGTTTCTGTGTTTCTTGGAGTAACGTTTACAAATAACGCAATATTGACTTTCTCTATCTCTGTGTTCTTTTTTCGTCTTCTTCCGTGATCGTCGTCCCTATTTATCAAGCATCCAGTCTGCTCCCTTCCATTTTAACGATTGATAGGGTGAAATGACAAAGGATATTAATCGAGGAACTAACTTTCCAAGCTGCTTTTACGTTGTCATTACACTATTAGTTTCTTCCTGTCTCTTTGTAGAGAAAACCATTGTGACATTATTCGTCAGAGAGAAGAACCCTCCTCCACTCTCTGCTCAACTCTGTTTCACCTGTATACTAATGGCTTGGCTAATAGTTGGCTATGTAATAGATTCCAAGTTCACGGGTTGTCCTTACTTATTGTAATATGCAGTAAATAACTCTCAAGATATTTCTAAAGAAATTCTCGTTTGTGCCCATAATTTCCACCTGACTCTGACAGTGACAACTGTCATCAAAATATATTGCACCAGTTTTTGTCTTTCTATTGT
>JABASH010003228.1:0-17148 GCA_019776445.1 Tomocerus maximus | reverse complement strand
CGATCTTGTCCATTAACAAACATAGCCTTCATTTTGACCTAAATTTTCAGTTAAAAAAAACCACATGTGAAAAAGTTGAATGGTTAAAGAGTTATAGCCCGAACAAGAATGGAGCCGACGGACGAACGGACTTACGGACAGAGTGTTTGTGCATTCCCCTAAAATACGGCTTCGCCGGTGTTTAATAAATTTAAGATTGGATGTTAATTATTAATTATTATGGACTTTAATCTTGTAGTAGAAAAAGATTCGGCCTTCCAAAGGAACTCCCAATATCGTTTTATCCGTGCATAAGTAATCGTGCAAAAATCTCTACAATTATAATAATCAATGTTAATTCTTTTTTCATATCTACATCCATATTAATATTTTTATGATGTATCACTTCAATTAGTTGATTACTATAACTAACTTTTGTTTATTGTCAGTACGTTTATTGTCAGTATGTTTTTTATCAGTGTGTTAAATCCTAGAACTGCAAATAACTCGATCTCCATGAAAATATTTTTTAAATAAAATCAGAGAGCCACTTTCGATAAACCTCATAATAAGTTCATCAGTAGTCAGTCACCAAGAACCTGGTCACGGCGGCCTGTTTTTAATCCCGGCGGCGGCTGGCCATTGTGGCTGGGGGCTCTGCAGCAGCCTAAGCCTAGTGGAAGTATTGGAAGGTGCAAGAACTGGAAGAGGTGCACTGTCTCAAAGTCTCACGTCTCACTCTACTAATTTCAAGCAACCACACACAACAGCACAATGACTACAACAACTCATTCATTATTAAGTAGTGGTAACACTGCTTTATAAGGATGCCTGATCTGTCTGTCTGTCTGTACGATGTTCGCTCTTTCTGTACGATGTTAGCGATTCCACAATCCCACGCCATACGCTACAAATACAACAACCAACGCCATACGCAAAGACTATAACATGTCGCTTCTTGGAGAGAGGGACGAGGGGAGGACGGGAGATTCAAATAATAAGTTATTTAAATAAATAAATAAATAAATAAAATAAAAATAAAATAAATGAAAATAAAAAAATAAATATACAGTACACGTGAACTTAATAAATATTTTAAATTTTAACTAATGGTAATTTCACCACTACTTTTTTACATCCGTTTCAATGGTTTATTACAACTTACAACTGGTAGATAGTAGATACATACAACAAAACGTGTGCCAACGCTATACGCTCGCTATACTACACGATACGACATAACTATACTAAGTACTAAAGTATGTATTATCTATATGATTTATACCAGACTTGTCAGTTTTGGTATAGACGATACCTAGTGGCTCGATAAATTAGCGAGCCGAGCCGATACCGAGCCATGGCTCGGCTCGATCAAAATTATTAGATGATAAAGCTCGGCTAGCTCAAACTTTTTTAAAAAGCCGACTCGGCTTGGCTCGCTCCAATTGTTTTGAAGTGCCGGCTTGGCTCGCTCAAGTTATTGGATGATAGCGGCTCGGCTAGCTAACATTTTTTGACTGGCTCGGTGTCGGTGGCCGGCTCGCTCAAACAAACCAGACCTGCTTGTAAGTGCCTAAGCGATACCTAGTGGCTCGATAAATGAATGTATAGCGAGCCGATAGCGAGCCATGGCTCAGCTCGGCTCGCTCAAAATTATTGAATGCTACGGCTCGGCTGGCTCAAACTTCTTTAAAGAGCCGCCTCGGCTTGGCTCGCTTAAATTTTTTTGAATAGCCGGCCTCGTCTTGGCTCGCTCAAATTTTTTTGAATAGCCGACTCGGCTTGGCTTGCTCAAATTTTTTTGAATAGCCTGCTCGGCTTGGCTCGCTCAAATGTTTTTAAAAAGCCGGCGGCTTGGCTTGCTCAAATTTTTTTGAATAGCCTGCTCGGCTTGGCTCGCTCAAATTATTTTGAATAGCCGGTTCGGCTTGGCTTGCTCAAATTTTTTTGAATAGACTGCTCGGCTCGCTAAAATATTTTTTAAGAGCTGGCTCTGCCCGGCTTGGCTCGCTCAACCAAACTGACATGTCTGCTTTATACTATCATATGCTACCTATAATATAATTTATATGCAATAAATACTATTACATTACAACTGCACTGGCTGGACTGACTGAAGAAAACATATGTTACTTTTTCGGTTTTCTTACATTATTATCTGCTGATTGCCTGCCTGTCACCTGTAATGTTGAAATTAATAGATAAAAATGCCTTGTGTGTGCTAGTGCTCCGCTCTCTGATTATTATTAATATTGTAGTTGTAGCTGTACACCTTCTTACCGTATAGCACAAACAACACGTAAAATAATGTTTTATGTTTTCTGCTTGATTGTCGAAATTCCCGATTTTCCAAGTCCACCGATTTGTTGACTGTCTTCACCTTCAATCTTGAGTGACGCTGCATCATCAGTTGGGGGCAGGATCACATTAAATTACACACCTTACGACCCGGTTGGATCTACAAATGTAAACATAGTAAAACGTCTATTACTTAGTGAATAGTTGTAATTTTACGAATAATAATATGAATATTGAAATGAACCATTGGCCATTAACAACTATGAACCTATCTATTTTCATTATTAAAATTATATTACCAATTATCTATCATGCATGCCTATCTCTAAAGTGTCTAAAGATGAATTTATAGTTAAGCTAGAGCTACAATATTCAAAATAATTCTCAGATATTTTCGTAATTCATAATCATTACTCTATAATATAATAATATTAATATATTCACTAGCTGTTGTGTTCTCTATACTCTATACTTAACTAACTAACAGTAATTTATTTTTAATTGCAGGCTGTGTATAAGTAAGTCAAGTCATAAGTAGGTCAGGCAGAGGCAGAATCCACTTTTGACTTGACTTTTGTCTGTTTGATAGCCTGTTTGTAATTTGTACTTTCTTCCCAGATTATACAAAATCAGTACAGTTTTTAAATTTAATTCCTATTTTTTATAATCCACACTATTATGGTGTGTTTGGATTTTTTACAGCTTCAGCAATGTCAGGACAAGCTACATTTTCAAGTGGTGTAGCAAATCAAAGTCACCATACTCAGCGAATTGGTGGCGATGGTGAGGAAGTTGGTATTGAGAGACCGATCCAGGTGCCTTTGACGGTGGTTGCTAATAACCAGCAAGCTCCAAATTACGAGTATGAATTCGACCCATCCAGTCATCTGATGAACAATCAATTCGATGAGGATCCTATTCCACCCAACCATCAAAGAAGTGAAACAATTGGATCAGATACTTTCGTAGATGATATTCCTGCCGACAATAGTACTGCAAAAATCGGCGCAGCAACCCTTTGTAAACCCTCACACACACATCATAGTGATAGCGATGTTGCCTCGGATTCAGTTCCGCAAGATCTGGAGAGAGAGCGAAATTTGGGGAGGAAAGAAGAATTAAGTCCCCCAGAATTGAAAAAGCGTGTCAGAGGAAATCGCTACGAAACTCGCAGGAATAAATATCAAATAGACGACGAAGAGAGTGTCGACGAAGACGAGAGAAAGAGGGACGAACGGGATAGAGACGGACGTTATTGGGATCGTGGTAGAATGCACAGTGAAAGTTTTCGGGAACCAGAGCGAAGAGACCGAGGAGAACGCTACAGAAATGAGAATCATAATGATGACTGGGATAATCGTTCTCGTAATTCGGCTCGCTACTACAACAGAGGTTATGGAGACGAATTTGATGATTCTATCTCTCGTCCACGGTCCCGTAACAGATATTACGGGCGAGAACATGACGACTATTACAGTAGATACCGTCCTCATGACCGATACAATGATTTCCGAAGACAAGAAGAACTAGAACTACAATACAGAATACGACGGGAGCGCCTTGCCGAGTCCTTAATGTACAATCACAATCCAACCAGAGCGAATTATAATACCATGGACGTTAGAAGGCATATGGAAGATCTTAGGTTGCGAAATCCAGCCGTCTACAGAGATTGGTATAATAAGTATTTGGCTCATATGCGAAACCCAACTACGATCCCCTTCCCCAGTTTACCTGGATATGGTGCTATGCCGTCATTGGACACCCCATCGTCGTTTGGGTCTGTCACACAAGATAGTTATTCGAATAATCCCATGGACCCAGAACAAAGGCATTTCAGTATTTCGTCAGAGCGTCCACCTGACTCTGAAATGTTGCCATTTGGTCCCGGTAGTCATTCAAATGATTCGGAAGTTGAAAATTTTTTAAAGAATCCGAATTTTCCGAGTGTTATCGAAACTCCTACTCGAAACACACCTCTGAAGTTTAGAAATTCCCACAGTTTCGCTGTATTTACTCCACAAGGTCAGTTAATGAGAATTAAGGGTGCTGCCGGTACTACTGTAGAGATTTCTGGTGTGAGACAATTTTATCAGCACTTGCCAGAAGTCAAAGAATTAGAACTTTTTCCTGGTCCATTAGTAAAAGGCTCTACACACAAGAATACACTCATTCAGTTCTGTCAGCGTAAAATTCAAGAAATATCATTACACAAAAGAGAAGGAGATAATGAGAATTTTATTTTGTTATGGGAAGTATTAGTGTTGCTATTAAAACACAATGGAAATGTGGTAGGAAGCGACATTTCTGAACTCCTTTTAGAAACAACTGATAAACACGATTCATGTCGAGATATTCATCGTTTGGGGGCTAAAATCGATACCGATGGAAGCGAGGCCGACGACACGTCACAGTCAGATAGTGTGGAAAAGAAAAAGGATGTTGGTCTTGTCCAGCCTGAAAAGTTCACCAAGGATGAAATAACCCAGCAGTTTTGTCAGCTGCTTCTTTTTGGTCATCGAAAAGATGCATTAGATTATGCAATGAATAATGATTTATGGGGTCATGCCCTTTTTCTATCTTCCAAATTAGACGAAAGAACACATTCTCATGTCCTGACGAGATTTTCGGCAGTGCTACCAGCGAATCATCCTTTGCAAACTTTGTATCAAATGCTCAGTGGAAGGCAGCCTTCTTCAGTAACGAATTGCATTGATGATTCCTACGGTGACTGGAGACCTCATTTAGCTATGATTCTCTCCAATTCTGGCTTTCGTCATGAAGTGGAAAACAAAGCCATTATTTCGTTGGGTGACACTTTAGGTAAGAAATATTTTGACCTAATTTAGATTTTTATTAAATTGACGTTTTTACGTCTCTATTCCCTATCGGATTTACTAGATGGAATTAAATTATATAAATAAACAATACACTGATCACTGGTATGAGTATGTTAGGTTTTCGTAAAAATACAGGCTTTATACAGGACCTAGACAGACAAATATTTTACATTTTCTACATTTATTAAACTGTTCCGTAGGTTTCAAGAATCAATTATTTGCTGCTCAATTTTGTTACCTGATGGCCCAATTGGAGTTTTCGTCGAACTCGAAGTTGGGACCACTTATAGGATACACCCCTCAACATAAAAGTGTAATTGAAGCAACACAAATGACAGAGATATATGAATTTGCCAAAAGTCTTGCTGATCCAAATTTTAGCCTTGGTGCGTCATTTATTGAAAGGAAGTTAAATTATATGAACACTCTTATTGATTACGGATTTCTGTTGGAAGCATATTCTTATTGCGAAGAAATAGCAAAAAAGCTTTTAAATTCTAATTGTGATAATATCATTCACGCTGCTTTCACAAACTTGATACAAGTTGGAGAGCGTTTGAAGCATTTTTGTGAAGACCCATCCCTAGTCACACCTCCTTGGATTATTGCATTGAAAGAAAAGATTTCTTGGAGTAGCGAGAATGGAGACATTGACTTTCAAATTAAGGGTTTAACAATTGCCGATTCCCAGAATGGCACTGAGGTTGCAAAGAGTGAAGATAGTATTCAACAGGACTTATTTGTACCAAATCAATTGCAATTTGAAAACACAAACGCTCAGCAAGGGGAATATCCATCCAATGGGGCAGGACTCTTCCAAGATCCATATACACAGTCTGCTCAGATTGGCGTGTATCAAAACTCAAATGATGCGATCGATCATGGCAGAACGGGATCTAATGAGCTGCAAATCACTTCGAACCCAAATATGTTTGAGATGTCGTCTGTTCCTTTTCATCAGTCAAACTCATCTTCAGCTATTTCTAATCAACCATCCCCATACGTCAGTAACAACAATTATTTATATCAACCCCAACCTTATGACTACGATCCACCCATGGGTGGCAACTATGGAGCTACATCGGCTGACTCGACTAACTTAAATGATAAGGTATGTGTGTTAAATATCGAAATATTTTGTTTTACAATACAACAGCGGATTAGATATTATTAATAAGGCTCAATATAAGAAAGAACCAGGGCAGCAGAAAAAGGATAAATGCTTGCTGACATACTGACTCTCCATTCTCCATGACTTTCAATCTACAGAAAAATGTTTATCTGGTTTATGACGTTAACAAAATGTTAGCAAAAGTTGTCCAAAAATTTGAGGCGAAAAATGACAACAATACTAAAAAGATTGCTGTGTAAAGAAGAAAGAACTGTGTACTTACTAGCGCGTAGATGTACCTCGTAGGTACCTCTGAATTGGCTTCGCCGATTTCTCGGGAAGGAAACCAATTATTGAAATAGGACGAAGTCTTCAGGATACGCAAACTTATAAAATTGTATGAAAAGATGCTATTGTTCATTGTTCTATTCACAGTACAAAGTGATCCAAAAATCAGTTGCTGACAGTGCTTTCCTTATGTCAATCAAAAATTTTTTACCTTACCGGAAGGAAAGGAAAAAGAAAGTTGCGCCTAATTTATGTTAAGCAGGAGAAAAAACTATGACAGCCCACTTTTGGATCGCTCGCTCTTGCGCTGTTCTGGTTCTGTGTACATTGCGCATTGGAAATGTAAAAATCATGTACATGTACTAAAATATCTGTCTTTGCAATTAAGAAGAAAGTTTTTAGTCAACTTTCACCACTTTCACACTGATGATAGTTTTTTGCATTTGGTTAAGTACAACGTTTATTTTTTTAAATTAATTTTAGGTTTAGATAGGAATGCATGTATGTATAGTACTGTCACGCTCACTCGTAAAGGGCATAATTTTGGTAATTTTTGCATGCATAAGTCGGATATCATCGTTGCATACATTCTGATATGTGATAATGATACAAGATAATTTTAATATTCATGTTTGCTCAGGGTATTTTCAATTAAAAATGGTTCCCTTCCTACCGACGTGAAGGTGAATAATTGATTTGAAAGTCAAATGTTGTATTTGTTATGTGAAAATTTGATGTAGAAAAAGTCGGTCCGCTTCGACGAAGAAAGACTGCAAAACAGAAGTAAAATAAATCTTAGTGAGAAGACATCAGTCGAATTGTCAAAGCATAGGATTTTAGACAACAAAAATACGGAAATTAAAAGTGCATTGAAATCGAAACAGAATTTAAGAGATGATTTGGGAAAGGTAACTCCAACTCCTAGTTTGAAATTTAATCATCCTGACAAAGAGAAAGTAAATTTAAACTCCATGACCAATTCCTCCAATGTAAAATTCAATGACACGTTTCCTATTGACGAACCATCTAGTTTACGACCTAGTTTACCCTCGACAATTGCAAACAGTTTCTCTAGTCGTATTAAAACGTTCCCTATCGACAAAAAATGTTGTGATGTGCAACAGCCTTGTCTTGAGCATGACATATATCAAAGTGGAAATAGTGCCTCTGCTGCACCCTGCAGCTGTATTAACCCTTTTGACGGTTACAATAATAAGGTATTGTGCTTCATCAATTAATCATTCATCTAAATGTTTGCTAGTTTTTGTTTGCAACTTATTTTGAGTTCGCTATCTATCATTTGAGTTCATGCATCGTCAAGTCTCAACCCTTCGTAATTATCGTAATCATTAATCATTATTAATTTACGTACTTACTGTTTAGTATAGAACTTAAGTACTTGCAGTTAATAACGAATAAGACCAAGATAAATTATTTGAGCGAGTTGATTAATCCTATAGGTTGTGGATGTTAACGTCGCCGTCTTCGTTTACTTAAAAGCATTTTTTAATGATCAATCAGTATGATCTTCTGACATTAAAAATACATGTATATTGTTATTATTATTATTATTATTAATCTATCTTCCTAGCTCTAAAGGAGTTCTAATGACGTAATGTCAATCATATGAAAGTGAAAGTTCTTGTTTGATAAACCAAAATACATATTCTGTTTAGCCGGCCGGAATAACAAAAATTTTCGCCGCTAAAGAAACTCACTTACTTCGGTTCTACTTTCTCCAAAAGGGAGGTGAAAGTTTCTTGTATGGTGTTTACGACTTATTGATTATTATGATTATATTATGATAAAAAGTAAAGAAAGACTACAAATACTAGTTATAAATACTAAGGGGCTATACTATACTATACTAAGATTTTACTATACTAGAATACTATACTAATACTATACTAAGAATACTATCCTAAGATTTTCGAAAGAAAGATTTTAAGTGTACGAAATCATTTTAAAAAGTTAAGTAGGAATTTGCATATAAATAGCTGCCAAATATGGTGTCTATTTTCCTATATTTCTAACTTGAAATTACAAAAAACAAAAGTTCTGACAAACGCCCTAGTATTATACTTTATGAGGAATTTCGACTGAGCTACTCCGTACATCTGTCCTGTATGCTTATCCAAAACGTTTATCTCCTCTCGGGGAGATTTCCCTACTCAAAATGCATTATGGTGAAAGCTGTGGGTTCATTCATACCTAACGCTCTTCAGGCTGTACCTACATTATAGTGTCGCAGTCGTTTCAGAGGCTCGTGGCTAAACTTGGGAATGGCCCGTTGTGAATGTGTATTCAAGGGTTAAATGGAAAGGCACCTTTAAAGATCCTATTTAGATTTAGGGTTTCATGTGCAAATCGTTTCAATAAGATGTCTGAAATAAAATTATGCTGACGACAAGTGAACAAGATGACAATTTTAATGTCTTTATTATGTTTTAAATATGTAGATACTATAAACTATAGTTAGTTAGTAAAAAGGACGTTTATGGGTAGGGTAGGTGCATAGAATGAATTGAAATCTATTTTTACCTAGTATTTTAGCTGGCTTGGGTAAATTATTTCAGATGTAATAAAGTAATTCGGGAAAACATATAACAAGCTTGCAAATTAATTTAAATAATGGGGGCCTTAAAATACCCAAATTCACATCTTTTACTTTTAACACAAGTTATTGCTGTCTTAAAACCAATTTTAAACATTAAACCTAAGATATGGTATGGTATATGTCATGCTTGCGACTATTGTGGCGGTGAACGAGTAAGCATAACTAAATATAATATTTTAATCATCAATTAATTAGTCTTATGATATAAAAATACATTTGTTTAGTATAATAATAGTAAGTAGGTACTTTTGTGGTGTTCCTAACTTATTTCATGCACAAACGGTTTCTGCAAATCAATTTTTAATTTTTGCTTCAGCTGTTGCTGTATGATTTACCCTTAATATGTCTTTAATAATGATGAACATTTTGATGTTATTCTTTTATTGTATGCTAATTAGGTCTGACGGTCTAAGTAGCATACAATCATATTATGAAGTGGAGTATCACTCGATTCGATTTTAAAAGCGGTTCTTCTCTAAATCTATCAGTACTTGTCAGTCAGTAAATCTCATATCCCTCCCTATTATGTCTATTTTACGCAGGCAAAATGAGTTTTTAAATAGTTTGCATGAATCATATTTAGTTTCCCTGAACCAGTGGCGAGAAATTAAAATTGAAGTATGGATAGTATGGAATAGTAGACATAAAGAAGTACCGGTTTTAGAAATGAACTGTCGTTCGTAATCGAGATAACTCACTTTATCTAGCGATATGCTTGCATGGCTACTTATGGTGAATGTTAACAGTTTAAACTATTTTTTGTAGATGGACAATCAGACGGTGCATCAATTTCAACAGAATAATCCAGCTAGTAAAGGTGGATCGAATTCGCAACCTACAAAAAGCAAGAGTACTGAAAAGATATTAGGAAAACCTAAAGCAGACCAGACCAGTTGGATTGGAGGATTGCTGAGTAAATTGCCGACGCTAAAACCCAAAAATCAAATGATACTTCCGGATGATAAAAACCCTACGATTGTATGGGATCCTGTGAAAAATGATTGGATTAACACAAAAGAAGACGAAAGTGAAACTTCCGTTCGGGCCGGCCCACCACCAAAAGACTCGGATTTGCGCCGACCTGAAGACACATTTACCCATCCAATCAATCCACCTAGCATCGTTAATTCTGCTCCTAATCCAATGATAGGAAATTCTAACGTTCCTGTCATGAATGCATCCGTTAATTCGTCTTTTGCCGATCCATCATCTGGCAGTGGGCCGAACGTGTTCAATGCAAATGGTGTAAATGCAATGAACAAATACAAATTGCCAAAAGGTAGTTCAATAGCAATCAATCAACTGCATCTATATTTATTTTCTTTACATTTACAAGATATTGTATACCATAGGGAAAACCGTTTCGTGTTTAATGTACGTTATACCGTAGGCTACGATGTAATGATAATTTTTACATGACGTTTCCCACAATTTAATGGTAGAAAATTTACTATTATGTTATTTACTTTTGCAAATAACCATTTTTGATCTATTAATTCTAAACAAACATATGATAAGGGTAAGAAACATGTCCAGTTTAATTGTTTTATTACTCGCAAGTGGCCTAAATGAAAATTTGAATTGTTTCTCTGGATAGGACTACGGAATAATTACGTAGATGTCTTCAATCCAGGCGGGGGGCAAACCCAGAAACCCATTTCTGCCGTTGGAGGACCAGGAAATGGAGTCATGGGAGTGCCTAGCTTTTTTGTACCTCCTTCTTCTATTACTACTCCTGATTTAGGACCTGTTAGTTTTCTAACTGCACCTACTGAAAACCCCTTAATCCCAGAGGTAATGTTACTAATAAAGATTATTTATTTATAAAGCACTAAGTTCTAGGTTAGTACTAAGTACTGGTAACTTAGTCCATTTTCAAAATTTCTGAATTTATATTTTATTGGCCACCAAAATTTTTATTTTTATCACATCCTTTGCTTAGAATCTTATTAGAAGTTTTTCCACAAAATTATTACAATCGGAGATTCCAAAATTTTCCAATTTTGATTTACTCGCAAGGCAAAAAGATTGGAAAATGTTGATTAAACTTCCCTGATTAGTATTAGTATCTTGACTTGAGTATTAGTGTAACTTTGAACAGTATTTGGAATGGTGCATGTCACTTACCTGCACCATCTCCGGTTCTTCAGATACAGGGGCTATATACTACATTCATTGACATACATAATATATAAATATATACCATTATATTCAATGGACTTTGAGCAACAAAGATATTTACAAACAATCTTTTAACTTTTTTACAGGACTCGATTCAAGAAGGCAATTACGCTACTAACTAAACGCAGTGTGAAGTTTTTCAAACCTAAAGTTTTGGAATTTATTTTCAAGAAAGTTACATTAATTGTATTGAAGCTGTAGATTACCTACCTATTTGTGGGTGAATTTAATATTCGAATTCGATCATGATAATAATTGCTAGTGGTGGAGGTTACGGGTTTGTGTTTTTGTGAAGAACAAGGATTAGTTATCGAATGTTAGGGTATTGACGTATTAAATTTAAACAGTTAAATCGCGGAAAATGTTTAAATGTCAAAACTTCATTAATTAAAACCTTATGTATGAAGTCTGCAATGAAAGCATTTTTGTAAAGAATTTTAGTGTGTACAAGTACATGAAATAATATATTGAATTCCACATGTTATGATTTATTTTAGCAATTCAATGATTCATACTTATTCAATGGGTTATTTGTTAGTTTCATTTGCTCAGTTGGCCAACAATGTTATTGAAAGTGTCCAGGAACTGCAAACTGGCAGTGAGTGGTTCTTTGTAACAACTGTGTGGTATTAGTCTTTCTTATAGTACAATGACAAAAATGTTTGTATGCAGAATCGAACACGAATATTAGTTGCTCTAAAAAAAATTCGGATAAGTGAGCAATAGCTCATTTTCCAAAAGAAATTATCATTTAATTATAATTGGACTCAAAATTACAATTTTTTTCATTTCAAGACATTTCATTCACAGCAGCTTTTCAGTCTCAGTTTATTTATCGTTTTAATTCACATTTTTATTTGTATGGGTAATCTTATGGATTGAAAAAGTAACTATTTACTCAAAAAGATGGGCTCGTGAAAGCTATACATCATTTTTAAATAATAATATACTATATAATAAATATAATATATAAACTAACTCCATAACTGATTAGTTAACGATGAGTTGCTGAGCACAGACGAAGGTAGAACATTCAATTTTCTTAAATTTTCCGCATAATGCATCATTTCTGATGTGACAACGCTATAAAAATTAAATTAAGTAAATGTGTATATTAGCTGGAGTCAATTTGGTAATTTCACGTAACCTACTAAGAAATGGCAGGATTCATTTTCCTAGAACAATAGTGAATTTGTATTTTCAAAAATGCATCTCAATGTCAATGAAAGATTTTTCTTACAGATTTTAATTTTAATTAATTAGTAATTCTGTAAATTAACTCTTAATTTGCCAAACGAAAGCTTCCACAACTTACATTACTTTAAACTTAAAACTAAACTCAATAAAGTGAGGCTTGAAAGTGGTTTCCTGTGAAAGAGCATATAACAATTTTGAATTGAATGTATTTTTTAACGATTGTGGTTGCAATCAAACCTATCAGAAAAAAGGTTTTATTTGACCATAATGAAATGTTTTGACAGTCTGATATGCATGAATGTCAAAATTAAATAGTTGGTGAAGACATTCCTGTCATATTATCCACTTTGACGCTAAACTAGTACATGTTTTTGATCAAACTTAGTATATAAATTCGACTTGTAGAAAAATATTAAATAACTAACCCGTGGCGTGGACCACCATCTTTGATAATTCCTAATACGGCGATACGCTGCTTAAGTTTTGTTCGAAATAATTGATCGACTCGCATGAAAAGGGAAGAAATCTAAATGAACAAAGAAATACCAAATTTTAGTTATAAAAATATTATTCGAAATCGCATCATGAATTTTCTGAAATTCTTAAAATACCTGAGCACTTGTCAGAACAGGACCTATTGCTTCTCCAAACTTAGATATACTTTTGGAAACATTGTTAACTGAAGTAGATGGAACAGGTGGACGGGCTTCCCATTGTGCCAGTTCGTTGTCAATCACATCAGCTACAATCGATATCATTTTAGTCTCGACATCTTCGGCATGACGCTCTATTTCCAAGTGCACAGCATCAACATGTTTCAGCTATTGAACCAACATTTCATGTGTCATAAACCACACAGATGCAGCACCAATATTTTATTATATTTATTTAGGTATCAAGAATATGCATTTGTTAGTGTATTTGACATACCAAATGATGGTTTTTGTGTGGTAAGACCTCCTGGAAAATACCTTTTATTTTAGGCACGCAGCTGGCAATGAGACTTAGGCCTCTGTCAACGACAGCCAAATTAGCAACGGTGATAGATTTACAAACTTTTAATTCGACGGCCCCAGCCCCAAGTACTAGATGGGCAATGCGTGCATTTGCTCCTCTCAAAAGGTCAACAGCACCTAAGACAATTTCCGCGTTTCCCGTAATGCTTACTAAATGACTATATTCCATCACGACATTGAATAAAATATAAAATACTTCAGCCGTATTATTGGTTTTTATGATCTCCTTGTCTTTTCCTGCAGCAGATGTATGGGCATGGTCACCTGCTAAAGAGACTAAATCTTGGATACCAAAATTCCCAACGGTTGCACTTTTCTCTGGCCATATTTGCGGCGAGTCCGTTAGCATTAATCTTTGCATTTTGTCCTTGTCTGTTGGTTTCCACTTTTCGCGATCTAAGGCTCCATTGACTAATTCTGTCTGCTTTTTATGAAAACTGCGAAAATATTCGCTAGTCTGACTTTTCATTTCAGAAGAAACAGTGTATCGAAATGTAGGAGGCAACAAATTATCTAATTGGCTCAGTCCATTAGTAAATTGTTCTAATTGAGAGACAAACAACTTTGCTGTTTTCAGAGTTTCAAAAAATTCCAAGTCTACAGTATAAGTTTTCCTACACCTTAAAATTTCACAAAATCGTTCATCTGCTGTCAAGGTCGTTTTTTCTAGCTGATTTGCCAACTCTGAAGACAATGTAGAAAATATCTGCATCGAAATCAATGGCTCTTCTTGTTCGGGTATGTATGTGACTTGAATGTTCTCATTGTTACGATTCCCAATGGCTGAATCCGCGCAATTGTGGAAGAGTAAGATCACCTCCTTAATGTGTTCGAGCAGTTTGACTAATTTTCCTCCTAGGTCACCTACCATCTTGATCCACAAAGCAGTAGGCAGTTGAGGAATTGCTTGTTGGACGGAACTGCCTCCTGTCCCAATCAGGGAGTCTGATTCGGAGACTGCTTCAATTAATGTTTGTTTACAAGTCGTGGTCATCGACGTAGATATTTCTTTAGCCAGTACAGACACAATAGGCGCAACTTTTTCTATTCTTAAATAACCTAAAACTATTGAAATTAATCTATCCTTATCTATAAACGATTTCAATTGCTCTATTGGCCTATTCAAATCTGCCGATAGATTTCTTTCGAGTTCAGCGCGTAACATTTTTTCTATAGCCCCTCTAATTTCAACCAGCTGCGAATCTAAATGCCTAAATGATAGTAAACCTTGAAGCTCCTGACGCAATACTTCTTGGGTGGTAGCTATAAGATCTAAAGCACCCACATAGTCGGAATTTCCAAGTAAAGACTGAATGGCACGTTGAGCTTGGTGGACAGTTCCCATCAACTGCAACTTTTGGTACAACAAATGCAAATTAGATGTTTTTCTGGAAAATTTGACTATATTCAATGGAGCAACAACGTAATCTCTTTTGACTTCTTTTAGATTGCTCTTGATTTTCTGGAGGCAAATCACAGCTCTATTCACTTGTTCTGCTACTTGATCTTGCGTTGAAACTGCAGAAAAAAATGCTGAGGATTTCTTGCTAATTTGTTGGGCTAATCCGACTTCTATCATATCCAGATAGTGACTAAGTTTATCTTGCATTAGCTTTGACGGAAGATGAACAGTGTCTACTCCATAAACTTCTTTGAAAGTTTCCAGGTTGTATAAATTGAATTTCTGAGTAAAATAAATCTTTGGCACTTGATTAGTTTCCGATTTCAGGACATTACTTTCTCGTGCACCCAGTTGAGGAAAGAAAGACGAGGGTGTTCCGTAGTCGTGAATACTGGGCATACAAGTCGATGATTTTCGTTCTTGCAACTTTCGATAGCGCTTTAAAAGCTTCCGGCAGTATGGAGCAAAATATGAATTGGGAACATCCTGCAAAAGAGGTGATGGATTTACAACGCAAGTATCCAAAAAAGATTCTCCCCACGTCCTGGTAAAAAAGTCCTTTTGCTTTCCCCGTTTAGGATCATTGAGGATTGCAGGCAGATTTTGGGCACATGAATAAACAGACCAGTTTACTTCGGCTTCACCCATCTTAACAATGTTCGTTATATATTGCACCAGCCAGGGACACACAACTTCTGACTTCAATTGAGAGAATGACTACCTAGACTTCAACCACGTCATCTGAAATCTATCTGCAAATTCAAAAAAAACTATAATGAAGAAATATATATGGTTTGATTATTATATCTAATGAGATTGATGAGGTGAGAGATTTCAGTTCAGAGTTCTTTGGTTAAGTTATTTTGTATTCACTTGTTAGTGATAGTTTAGTCTTTTAGATTTAGTACAATGGGATGACTGACTGATATGATGACGACAAGGACAACTGGTGTTCATAAAAATTTAAGCAGTCAGCAGTTCTTGACAGCTGTTCTTTTACAGAACCAAGTATACAACATTTTTGGATTTGAACAAAATATTTCACACTCACCGTCAACCGTTGTATGTACCGTTGTTTATGTTGTTGCTGCTGCCTGTGCCTATGGACTTATTACTTCTGTAAGTATAATAATATATTAATACTGACTGACACTCTCAATCTTGACTTAAAAACAAAAAAGGAGGACGAGTAAAAGCACTGACTGACTACGACAGATTCAGATTTAGGAAATCAGACAGACTATCAGACCAGAGAGGCCAGAGACAGAGAGAAAGGTACCAAACCAACCAAAGAACAGCAAGGGACGTACATCATCGCACAAGGGACGTACATACGTACATCACCAATGTCTGTAACAAAATATTTTAAATATTATTTTGAACAAGTTGCTATTTCTCCACTTTCATTCATACCAGAATACAGCCTCCTCCTGGCATTTAGCAAGACTTGAGTCAGTTGCATTTTGCATTTCTATTATTGCATTCCACGATTCAACAGCTACTACTGCACTGCTCTACTAAGTAGACTACTACTATTCCCTATCCATAAATACAAAGGAATTTTCTCTCAATTTCTCTCTTATAATTATTATAACTCAAACTCAAGATATTGAATTAATTTTATTGTATTACATATACTTCTGAAGAGGATACATACATTTCTTACTATAGAGCATGGTATCGTGATAGCCATGGTCAAACTAAAATTAGCTGCAGGTTAATAATGAAAAAATGAAAGCAAAAGCTTACCGAGTAGCGTAGACCATTCCAACTTCTGTTAGTTCATCAATGGAATGGAATACATACTGGTAACAGGTTAGAGTAATTAGTTAATTTAAAGCCGACAATTTGAATTAGTACGGTATCAGAATAGGTATGGCCTTATTTTGCAATGATGCTCTTCAAGTAAAGCATACATACAAGTCTTAAAGTACGCTATAATATTATACATGTACAGTGTACCATGTACCTTTGAAAAAAAGCTAAAGAATAAGCCTAGAAAGAAATAGAACCTATACACCATAGTATATCACATTTCACATTATACACAGCATCGAAAATCTAGCATCAGTCAAATGCTTTTAAAACGAGTTCCGCTTTTCATGCAGGCAAAAAGTTGAAAAACTGGTTGACATGCTTCCTTAACGGGGGACATCACAGTTAGCTTGGTGATCTTTGCGACTATTAAAATGCATGTTAAAATGTTTTTACATCCGGTC
>JABASH010003227.1:0-17154 GCA_019776445.1 Tomocerus maximus | reverse complement strand
TTCCCCACTCGATAATAGCATTCAAGTCTATTTGGATAAATGCTTCTGCTTTCTTGACATCATTCGAAGAATAAAATAGTACGGCATCATCGGCATAGAGTGTTAGTTTTGAAAATATTGATAAATATTGAGTCTCAACTCTAAACCAACTACCGCGCGAGTACGTGAGGAACCCTGGTCTATATGGTTTTGTACCAGGTACATCCGTAGACGGGGTCAAAGTTCACCAAAAACCAGGAGTGGGGAAATACATGTAAAGCAATATTTCTATTTACTTTTTAGTCAACAAGTTTAAATAGACTCTGGTTCATTGCTAAGTAAATGGTCACTAAGTTGTCACTTAATCCATTTTAAAAGCTTGTTATTCACAAGTAATTATATAAATCTTTAAATTTTAAATATGAAAAACAAATGCTTCACAAATTCTGGTTAGTATGCTTTGTTATTATTATTACATTATAAATACTATCGGATTTAACTCTTCAGTGGTAACATCTATATATGTATATTATATTATAGTGTGTATGTGTTGTTGAGTTGCATTACAAGTTATTCCACTTTCTGTAGAGAAAATAGGTAGAGGAATGAATAGACCGGTTGCAGTGCTTCATTGCTTTCTTCAAGGCATTCAAATGAAATGAAATCATGACTAAATGGACCAAAAGAATTTTAAGGGCGCCTTGACAATCGTTGACATCCCAACCAATTCACTTCTCTAAGTTTACTTTCCATACTCGCTTTTGATAGCTCACACAATAGTCTCACATTGGTATACTGTTATTGTTTCGGTTTGAATCGGTTAGAATTTTTAATGTCACTGGCAGTGACTCAGTGCATACATAGATTATTAAATAGTTGAGGCGACTAGCCGGCTAAAATGATTGGCTAGCCGGCTAAAATGATTGGCTAGCCGGAGGGTTAAATGTATTTGTTAGCCAGCGGCCAAAATGGTCAAAAATGGGGCATTTTGAGCTGAGAAAACATCCTTGATTTGAAGATGTAGTTATAAAATATTTTTTCCACCAGCCATTTCATCCATTTTAGCGGGTTGGGTAGTCCAATTTCTTTTTAGGAGAGTAATAAGATGTCGTTGAGGTGGCTGACTTGAGGTGGCCTTAATAGAATGATCGTCGTGCGTAAGTACATACAGTACATAGTACGTATTCAATATTATTTTATAGTGTTTTGTTGTTGGTAGTAATGTTTGTTCTCATTTGGTTGTTTAGAAAAGAGTTGAGTACAGTACAAGTACAACGCTGAATGCTCAACGCAACTCTATCACTTGAAATACCATTAAATATTTATTTTCGTTGTTTTAATTAATTTAGACAAAATAGATCTATAGTTAAATAGATGAGTCCTGGAATGAAACTTAAACTGAAAATCCCCACCCGGGACTATTCAGCTATCAGGACAAGTACATCACTTTCATGTGTACTGCAACGTTGAACAGTGTGACTTATTTTCAACAAAGTAATTAAATAATTGGCAATTAGTAACCGAAATGTGATTTCATCCACTTTTTGTGAGTTTCCTATATTATACCCTGTATAGGAAGCGTATAGAGTTTCTGCGAGGGCTGGGAAAAATTGTTGAAAAATCTCAGTGGTGTTATTTGTGATAGTGATAATCCAAATTGGATGTCTATGTAAATTGTCTGAAAATGTGCACGATGTCGAAATTGGTTTAGAAAACATGTAGAAGAAGGGTTATTTTTACTGTGGTATATATCATATGTTTATTGGAGTGATTGAGTTGATGCAGAGATTAATATTGTCGTTATAGGGAGACTAGAATGGACAAGAGAGTGTAAATGTAAAATGTGAAAAATTGTGCTAGTTAGTGCAAATGGAAAATAATTGGAATGATCATTTATTGGAATTGCCTTTCCCCTAACGATTTAAGAAGTTACAGTTAAAATTGAGTTAAATTGATGAATCAGTTTAGTATTAGTGGTTGGTGATTGGTATGTGTCATGTGAAGAGATGTGTATTTGAAACTGGAACAAAACAAAAAGACAGACACTTCCGCTGTCATTATAAGTCATGACGATTGTCACACATTGGTTCGTTTTCTTTTCTTATAAATATATATAGTTATACAAGGTTTTGGGATAATTGGTTAGCAGGCGTTAAATTAAGATTCCCTTGTCTTCTCATCATCTCACTTACTTTCTCACACTTCCACGCCGAAGCAGGGGTCTTTACAAAATGCGACAGGTGCGACAGTTATTTAAGGCACGGCTCAGTGTTTTGCCTCTTTAAAAACCTAACCTGATAAAAATATACATGTTAAAAGTAACCTTAACTGTCACAATCCGTCGCATTTTTCAAACTCCATGTTACAATTGACCTCTAAATTACGTGCAAAAAGTTTGAACGGATTATCTCAAGCGGTTCTTGAGTTAATCCACGGACATCCACACACACAGACACACACACACAGACAGACAGGTTGGGCATCCCCATAAAGTTGCTCCGCAGCTAAATAAATCAACCGTTACCTATTTTAAAGTTCCTCTGCTTTACTCCTCCGTCCGTCCCTTCGTCGTCAGAAGGCATCGATTGTCTCATATAGCTGTCCGAAACAATAGTTTTAAACATCAAAAAAATGAAATGGTTGGGTGGTGTTGGGGTAGTAATATGTTGTAGTTGTGTCCCATGCCCCATACTAGGAAATTTCGATTTCGAAAATGTGACAATAACATTTGACCTTTGACGGTTATGACATTATGTTGAACTGATGACAAAGTCGGGGTATTGTGAGGCGTCACGCGTCGGTGTAAATTTTCGGGTGTCACTTGCCACATCCACAGTGTTCCATTTTAGCCGGCTAAAAAGAAATTTGACCAGCCAGCCGGTTAAAATGGTTGAAATGGCTAGTGGCTAAAATGGCCAAAAGGCATGGTTTTTTTTAAATATACCGCCCAATCAATGATGTATCTCTGTGTTCAAATAGCCCCATTTACATATTTTTGACCATTTTAGCCGCTTTGGCCCATTTAGGTCTGGCTAGCAAAGTAATTCAACCGGTCGGCTAGCTATTTTAGCCAGCTAAAATGGCTAGCTAGACGGCTGGTCACCGAACACTGCACATACACTTTAAAATTTGGCTATGGGCATCACGCGTCAAGAGTGTCGGGACGGGAAGTAAATTAGTAAACGGACTTGCTCGTGACAATCAACTAATAATTCCCATATTCATTTTGTTTAGTTGGGGGGAGGAGATGTCAGGCTCAATGATTGAAGTCATGGGAGTTACACCAAGAATGGGTCGGAGGTCAATGGCTCTCGCCGATATTGATCCCAAATACGTCTCTCAGGTAATTATTTTTTACAAAATATCCATCTTCAAATTATACTTCAGACAATTCTGCTATAAGTTTTCCTCATGTGTTAAGTGTTAGCCACTAGAATCAATTTTAAAATTAAAGTGTGATCAAACGTAGACATAGTTTTTTAATTGGTGGGGATAACTAACAAGCAATTATGTTATTAATACTAAACATGCAGAGTGGGATCTGGGAGGCGTCGGAAATGGAGACATCCCGAGGAAGTATAAGAATCCAGCATTTGACGTCAGCGACGTCAGCCGCAGCCGTTCGCCCTTTAAGCAGTGGGACGGCGTCGCTCTCCGGCCTTCCGACATCCAGTCCTAGATTCCCCAAATTAGAAGAATGTGCTCATTTCCATTACGACAGCGTCGACCTCCCGGCCTTGCTTAAGGTAAATGAATTAACTATCATGCACTTGTCTGGTGCTATTCACGATTCGGATTATAATCTTTGAATTGCAATCACGATTAGATTAATCTCAGTACAGCAGCAGCATTAGTGCTTTTTATACAACTACCACCATTCAATTCATGACATAACCGTTGAAAACAAAATTTATTTAGAGGAGCTTACTTCTTAAATAGTTTTACTTTGTCTGTCTGTCCTTCGCAAAAACCTTTCACGATTTGGAGTATAAGTTTTGAATTGAAGATTTGCAACCCCAATTAGATGAATTTAGAGGAGCTCTCTCTCAGTATAGTTTTACTTTGTCTGTCTGTCTGGGAGTTCTTTTTTACAATATCTTTCGAGCGGATGTAGTTACAGCATTTAAACTTTCTTTCTGTGTCATTCATTTTACGAAACGATCTCATTTCTCAGAGTACCCACACAACTACAAGCCGAATAAACTATTGCAAATAGGCATTTACTTACACATGATCCAAGATCAGCTATTACGCCGAACAAAAAAAACTGTAGGTCTAACTATTGCTGTTGTGTTGATTTTTGCATTGGTTTTTGATTTTAAACCACTCCCCCAACCATTCCCCCAACCACTCCCCCAATCCGATTTGGCTCAAAATCAAATCAGTTGTTACTTTAAATTTATACTTTCATTCTGGGCAAACATATTTCAAAAAAGTTTTACCACTAAAGAGATATTCGAAAAGTTATTCAAGGAATTGGCATGTTTTTCCCAGAAGATGGCTTAAAATTAAAAAAAGTCTAATGACATTTTACTACTTTTTGTTTATTTATTATGTGTTCACTTTTGTATGAAATAAATGAAGAAAAATGAAGTTTGTTGTCTTCAATCCTGCCTGACGCTGTTTGGTCGGTATTAGTAGTGCAGATATTATTATAGAATATAGAAGATGGCTTTCTTACCCTCACTATACTACTGTCACTAGTCACTACTACAACTTAGACCATCATAAAGTTGTTAACTAAATATGCCTATAATAATAATATACAGAACACAACAACCTTATCTACGTATAAAAGCTATTTCATAAACATTCATGTTGGGTGAGTGTGTCGTATTATATAGTTGTTGATCTTGTATGTTGTCTATCTATCTGGTAGTAATGCACAGTACAGTGCACATGTATATAATAAAGTATTATTCTGTAGATTTTGATTCGTGATGATCCATCCAAGTGTGTAGTGGGCCTTAATAGTGGAGTTGGAGAAGACGTTGGAGTCTCAGACAGGTGTGCCTTCTCGATTGAGGTAAGTATGCAAAAGAATGAAAGTCGAACAACTAATTAAATATTTGTCCGTCGAACTTGTTTTATTACTATTCCTAATGCTAAAACTATTTGCTTCCTATCTTCTCTCTCTCTCACGGTCTTGTATATATTCATAATAATGTAATATGGCCACGTGGTCTAGGCTCCCTAGCCCCTAAATGGAGACTGCACTAAAATAAGATCCAAAGAGAATAAAATTTCCAGCCCGGCAGGGTATAGGAAATATTTTAATACTGTTCTTCTACGTCTCATTCGCAGCGTCGCCAAAATTCCAAAATTTTTGTACACTAAAGCTTAGAGATAGGCTAGCTAGACAAATGGACCGACAGTCAGTGTGAAAGTAGCCGTCGTTCCTCGGGGGGAGGGGGAGTTTTGAAAGTGATTGTATTTGGATTTTCTATTGTTCAAACATTGACTAGACTTGGATTCAACGTTCGTTTGGCATTTCTATTGAAAGGAAAGAGTAGAGGAGCGCAAATCTATTGTGCGTGTGTGCGATATAGCAAAACGGATGTAGAGAGTATCGGAAGTCGATGAAACCTCGGATGATGTTAACGTGTTATGTTATTACGGTCTCGGAGTTACTTTATTATCTCTTAATCGAAAGGCATGGCTAATTCTCGACTTCAGCTCACTATCGACTATCGGCCACCATGAAGTCCATATAAATCGTATATATGGTACATTATGTCGTATATCAATTAGTTATATAGCGTCAGTATAGGTATAATCTTCCAAGACTCATATAAATAAAAGGTTGGGAATTCCCGGCACATTGGATTTTTTTGTTGCTTAACTAATATGACGTCACACGGCGACAAATTCCCCTAAGCATTTCCATGGGGCGGAAAAATTTCCCGCCAAGAAATATAAATAATTTATTGTTTCAATGTTAAAATCAATAATTTTGCGTACGTTGTTAAGTACTAAACGCATCAATGCACAAAGTTATGTGGTTGTAGCATTTAACACTTTCGGGGCCTGCCAATGGAGAGCAGCATTGTAATGACATTGATTTGATATTTGACACTTTAAAATAAATTTGAACATCGATCATATACTACCACCGCAGTCCGTAAACAGAACAGAATTCTAAATGATTGTAAGTTTTGTCTGTGGTACGGACAGACAGAGTGACAGAGCATTGTCCTTAGTTAATAACTAAATAAAATAATATTGGTAGAGGTAAACATCCAAGTAATGTGTATTCATTGTTGCTATTAGGTTGTGAGTGGTGGTCAGTCATGGGCTATACAGCGAACCCATGCTAACTTGTTTATGCTTGATGAACAGTTGCATCGTTGTGTGTGGGACCGCAGTTTCTCACTCTTAGAGAAAGTGGAAAAGAATTCTGAAGATCACGTAAGTACTCTACACATGTTATACTGCTACCAGTAGTACATGCCTGTCCTGCCTATCTGCATGTCTGTCTGTATTGTAGGGTTCATTACTTTATATTCTGTATCAATGAGACAAAAAATATCTAAAATGTTTCCGATTATTTAGGAGAGTTGTAAAGCATTTGGAGAACGATATTTCCTCCGTCTCACAGAACTACCGACAAATAAAATCACTTGTGGAACTGTGCTCAGCTGGCTTGAGGTAATAATTATTATTCATTTATACTTTATATAGTTAACTATTATATTATTATACTTGTTATTATATATAGAGAATACTCACTTTCGTTTAAGCGGTCTAGTGCTCCATTCTGTCTCGATCTTCTTATTCATAGGCAGCAATTTGAGACGCGAGACCCACAAATTTTCGCTTCAAACAAATCTAGAAGAGAATAATCTGTGCCACAATTTTTCTTTTTTAAATTTGAATTAACTTCAAAATTACAAATTTTAAATAAAAATTTGATTCAAATTTACATTTAAAAAATTTAAAAATGTGTTCTTTTGTGGAGAAGTTTATATCGTTCAGGATTTACTTCCGTTTCGAAGATTTATTTTCATATCTTTAGAAAATACAGGTCATCGAGTGTTTGTTAAATGATAACTAAACCACATTGGCTTTCAATGGCTTTTACAGCTGATGTGGTTGCATTTTAACATGAAAATTTTGAAGATGGGATTTTAGCTTTTGGCTAAATACTATTTTCAAGAGGGAGAAAAATTGTTGAAATATTTATTTATACAATACGTGGAGTAAATCGCCGATGAAAAAATTAAATATTCCCTTAAGCATTTGCCAAAATGCCAAAAAGTATATATTTTTGTAAAATCTTTATAGATTATATTCTCTTATTTAAAAAAAACATCCTAATATGCATTCCCTAACAGTCCGAAGTGAGAATTTGTTACTAATTACTACAAATCCTATTGCATGCATGCATGTTAGTTATTAATTAATTAGCGACCCTCGCATCGCTGGCGCACATCCCACCGATAACAACAATTTTATGAGCAAAAATTCCAATGTTTTTTTGAAGTTGAATATATTGAGCGTTTGGGTGGAGAGTGAAATAAAATATTTTTGTATTTTAATGTTTAGTTGGATAATCGTGGTCGACATATCGTTTCTTCTGATGACAGTGCTATTAATACTCCAGCAGTTGCAGCTGCATGTGCTGTGCGTAGATACGCTGCACAAGCTGCTGATGAAATTTCTTTTGAGGTCGGAGATATGATTTCGGTGATTGACATGCCACCCCCAGAGGAAAGTGTTTGGTGGAGGGGGAAACGGGGGTTTCATGTCGGATTCTTCCCCAGAGAACATGTACAGGTAATTAATACAAATCCTTTTTAGTTTTATATTCCAACACTACGGAAGCAATGGCCAGGCATCAGGAATTTTCCGATTTCTACCACCGTGATAGGCCCACTTCCTGGTACCCCATTCTGCCCCATTAAAGGCAACCAAATACCTAACTGCATGCAGGTATACGTCATTAGATAGAAAGAAATCTCTAGGCATACAAAAACTCCTATGCTTATTTATTTGGCCCATATTATCAGAAGTGCACCAATTCAAATTGTTTGCATACAGATGCGTTTGTTAAGATTAGATGGCTAGAGTTAAGCCAAGTTACATTATGCCAACTCTTGTACTAGATCTAAGCAAGTTAAGTTACGAATACAATAAGCTATTCCATGGCAATCTTTTGCGTCTCTAATTCGTGTACTTAATCTTGGCAAAAGTAAACCTGTAGTCATATTTGATCCTGTAAGAATGTTTGGTATTTGTATTTGTAAGATTATTGAACTTTCTTTTTCCCGATAAACAAACAATTGTAATTATGCCGCTATTTCTGATTTCATTTCATTTTCCTAGCAATGATGTTAATGGCAGAATTTTCAATGTAAATAATATTATTGACTTTAATGTCACTTCAGTCAATGTAAATGTCGATGCGCAATAATGGATTGTGAATGAATTCTTTGACATATTCGTAAATGTGAATGTAAATATGTCATTGTCATAATGCCCCTTGACTCGACTCTCAAGTCTCACATAAATAATATGACATTCAGTTGTATCTAATCATGTGATATCTCAATTTGGTTGTGGCAGGTGATCGGAGACAAAGTTCCAGTTGGGTTCCCTATCGTTTCATCAGCAAGGAGATTACAAAGGCTGTCAGTCACTTCCAATTGCTCAGGAGCTCCTGCAAAGCCAGTTCTTCGGAAACACGGAAAATTGATAGCTTTCTTCAGGTTTGTTCATTAATTATTATAATTAATAGTTTATTATGATCATCATCAAGTATATTGATTTGAGTAAGCGTGGAATTAAGTGACTCTTGGTGAAAAGTGGTTGTAGTTGTAATTATACGTAATTAATTATTACTGATTTCAATTCGTGGATGGCCTGTTGTTTGTCACTGAGATAAAGCTGAATCGATCAATCATTATTTTTGTGCTTTTGTGACATTTACAGAAGTTTTATATTGTCTCGTCCATCCCGAAGACGTTTGAAACAGTCGGGCATCTTGAGAGAGCGAGTATTTAGTTGTGATTTAGCAGAGCATCTTCTGAATACTGGAAATGAAAGTACGCACTCACTTTCTTCCTTTTTATTCCTGTCATCATAACTCTCAAATGCTATAATCGCTAATAATGCATTTTACAAATGATTGCAGTCCCTGCTGTCCTTAAATGTTGTTCCGAATTCATTGAAATGTATGGAATTGTCGACGGAATTTATCGATTGTCTGGAATTACTTCTAATATTCAAAAATTACGGTGGGTAATACTATTCGTTACTCGCAGTCATTTTATTCTGATCCTCTATTGTAAATCAGTTCCTATAATATTGGGGCAATTCAGGTAACTTCTCGCAGACTCACAAACCATGCAATTTTCTGTGAGAAAGAAACTTCATTTCTAGTAACGTTTTTGAACCCCAGCGCAACTTTTCATTGAGCGAGCCATCTGTGATTAGATTTTAGATTTGCTAACCCTAAAGGCATGTATACTTCTGTGGTTCTGCGAGTTTGCAATTCTGCGATGAGACTGAATTCCCCCGTTGCATCTGTTCTGTGTTTGACCCTAAAGCTACAGTATTGCAATTACAACACATGCTTCCTACATCAGAGAATCTTCAAATATAATTAATTGTGGTTATTCAATTGTTGCAGAAATTCTTTTGATGAAGATAAAGTTCCGAATTTGGCGGAAGATGAAGCGATAAAGCAAGACATTCATGCAGTGTCTTCTCTGTTGAAAATGTATTTTCGCGAGCTTCCCAATCCGCTCTGCACTTACCAGCTCTACGAGAAATTTGTCGGAGCAGCTCAGGCATCAGATGAACAGCGTCTATTTAAGATGAGGGAGGTTGTCCACGAATTGCCTCCCCCGCACTACAGGTAGACAATATAATTCTGCAGGCAGTCTCCGTCATCCACTCTCTCCCCCACACAACCAATTCCCTGTAGTAGAGAGAGGGGGATGAAAATATTATTCACAATGCACATTTTGATATATTTGTGTTGTCTGTCACAGGACGTTGGAGTATCTGATGAAGCATCTGGCTCGAGTAGCAAAGAAAAGTAACGACACAGGCATGACTCCCAAAAATATGGCCATTGTTTGGGCCCCAAACTTGATCCGTTGCAAAGAATTGGAAGCAGGAGGCGTCGCCGCACTCAAAGTAAGCCCTTTGTCCTATTTTCCACCGGCTGGGGCAAGATTGGTATGTTAGGGTTGGGGTGTAAGAATACGTCTGACCGATCTGAGTGTTTTGTGTGTCTAGGGGATTGGAGTTCAGGCTGTAGTTACAGAGTACCTGGTTCGGCATGCAGATCTTATTTTCAACGAGAAGCTTCCGGATAATTTTCCGTCGACAACGACGTTGCTGACTCACAAGGCATCTGGAAGACCAAAGTCCTTAGCAATCTCTTCACCCATCCGACTGATGTCGCTGGAAGAAGCCCAAGACAAAGCCAAAGATGATCGCAAGTACATAGAAGTGGGCGGGGGCCCTTCGTCCCTCCCTCCCAAGTACCACACCGTCATAGATCTACCCAGCAGACGCTCCGCTCTGAAGAATAAACGCTCTCCCATTGGATGGAGACATTTCTTCTCCAGAAATCGAAGTTTCTCTAAACCTGTCCGCAAAGCCCCGACTCCTTGTGAAATCACTGTCGTGGTCAGTCACACAAATCCTCATTTATCATTTTACCAGAATTTTAGGCCCCCAAAACAGGGGGCTGTCTAGTAAAGGGAATTTTGTTGAAATCAAGTGTTGCTTTTGAAATGCGACCGCAGCTTTGACGCATGATAAAGGTGACTTTGGCACTTTGTTACGCAGTCGCAGTATATAAATAGAAATCTGCGGGAGTAACTAACAGACAAAGTTGAATACCCTTAATATTTTTGCTTTTATTTTCATTCCTATCTTCTTTTCCATAATTTCCAAGATTGTAAGATAGTAGCTCCACCTCTGCGTCTGTTGTAATTGTGTTTGATTTTTCAGACAAAGAATCTGCCTCTGAGCATGGTTGGTGGAGGGACAAATTGGGTGGGTCGACTCCGTCCAGTGAAAAGTGTTGAATCTCTAGTCTCATCTCCTCTGTACCAAGGTCCACCTTCGAACAGCTCGAGCAGTGCTAATAGTAATCCAAAGGAACTACTCCCCGACAATCATTCTTGTGTGCTGGAAGAACCTCAAGAGTCGAAATCCAGTCCGGTGACTCCAGTCGCTAATGTACACGTCGTTTTCCATGCACCGCCCCCTGACTGCATGATGATGGACCCCAGGGGACTACTCAACCCTAAAACGCACAATCGGTAAGATATTCCGCCATTTCTTTCGGGCGCTCGAAAAATGTTTTCTTCCCGCGACCGCTAAAATGTTCTCCCCGCTTCTCTGGAAACAAGATTTCCCAATTCCTGAAACCGTCGTTCGCGGATCAAAAAGAATCCTGCTCCCTACTGAGGAAATAAAAATATATGCTTACTTCCGAGGAAAATGGGAAAGTTTTGCTTACTTTTGGAGAAATTGAAAAAGTTTTCGTTTTCTTTACAGAATAATGTAAAAAATGTTAGTTCATTAAAATTCACTTTCTTCATTCCCTGGAAAAATGTTTGCTTCTTCCCGCGACTAACGTCGTACATTTTTCGAGGGCCCGATTTGTTATTTTTCGTTCCGTTTTTGGTTTTTAACTTTTTCATTTCTGTTTGGTTCTAACTAGATCAATATCTCATGATTCCTACTTTGAGTTTGGAGAATTTCGGAATAGTAACAATGTGTACATTGACGAGACTTTGGAAGAGGAGACAATGTCTCATTCTTCAAAATTGTCTCTCGAATTGAGTAGCGGGATTGAGAGCAATGGGACTAGTCCAAAGAAAGTAAGCTGTTTCAGAAGTCCGGTGACGCCCCCGCCCAGTGCAGCCTCTCTGCAACCGCCAGAGATGATGAGTGAGAGCATCACGAGCGTCACGTCCATGTCCAGCGACGAGATCAGCGACATGGACGAACGGATCCTCTCACGGTCGCCATTGTTGAGTGGAGGAAGAGTCCGGCCGAGCAAGTGGATCGAGTCCGACTCCCTCACCTCCCCCATCCAGCACATTTTGGACATGGCGACGTCTCCGACATCTCCGCCCACGCAGCACTCCACCAAATATGATCTCAGGGACTCTTCTTCTGTCTTCCATCCCGTGGAACTCAGGAGGTCTCAAGTCAGCATGACCTCCTCCGACAACAGCAAATACGAGTTGGACCGGAATTCTAGTTTGGACGAGAGCTCAGCAGACTCCACCCCGGGGGAAGTATTTGCAACCACCAATATCGTGTATTCGCCGTTGGTCAATGAAATCCCTTCCTCCGTCTCTTCGTCGCTAGAGAAATTAAAGACTGTCGGGCATCCTGCAATGCAAATTCAAACTGCTAGTTTATTCATTTGTCCACTCTACGAGGCGGGCATTAAAGAGATTCCCCCGACACGCATCAACACACAACCTGCCAAACCACCCCAGTATGAAAACTTCAAACCCCCTGAAAAAAATAGTATTCTGCCGCCACCGCCACTCTCGACCAACGAATCTCAGCCTCATGTCTACGAAAATAATCGAGTGTACCAAAATGAAATTTTCGGAGGGTCGAAAGATTTGATGAGCCCGGAGATAATGGTATTGGGCTCGCCTGAGTCGGAGAATGCCAATTCGGGGGATTTGTTGGAGGATAATGAATCCAATCATTTATCATACGGCGAGCACTACGAACATGTTAATTCAAGAGAGGAATCCGAGAGCGGCGACTACGAGGGAAATATCTATGAAGACATTGACGATGACAATTCTAATGACAAAAATAGTTACGAGACAGTTACAGTTTGTCATCCGAAATCTCCGAGTAGACCTTCCATGGGTGGGAGCAGCTCTAATAATGTATTACTAAATAGTTCAGACAATAGCGACACGGAGACAGCCTATGAAAGTGTTCAATTCCAAGTGAATCATCATTACGCCGAAATCCATGACCCAACGTCTTGCAATGAAAATAAAATCAATTCGACTGAAAGCAATGTCAATGTGATCGGAGAAGAAATCAATTCGACCGAAGATAAAGTCAATTCGACCGAAAATGAAACAAATTCCATTGTTTTGTTAAAGACTGAATCTTTTACTCCGCCGTCGGAATCCTCCAGTCCATCGCATTCTCACACTGAAGATGTTGTCACTTATCTGGACATCACGCCGTCCTTGAAACTTCGTGAAGACAGTCTTGAGGATCAAAGCCAAATCAAACCGGACATTATTTCGAACAAATTATCTGGAGGGAGCAGTAGCCGCCAGACATCAGAGGAGGATGAGGAGGAGGAAGAAGAGATCCGCCACATAGACAGTCCAGGATTAGTGGATAACCCCCTCTACGGAATTCAGTTGGGGGAGGAGGAGGTCGAAGAGACGAAAAATGTGAGTGAAAGTGATGATAGAGGAGCGGAGGATGTTCCAAGTGACAACGAGAACGAATTTTCAATAAACGAAAGTATTAGCATCGAGTTGGATGACAATTCAGAGTCAAAAAAATTGTTAGGGCGAGGCAGTGGGGACGAATCGTCCCACAAATGTGAAAAACTGTTAGGGCGGGGCAGTGGGGACGAGTCCTCCCGCGAGAAGTTGTTAGGGCGGTGCAACAGTGCCCCCCTTTCGGACACGATGTGTGAATTTGCAATTGCGTCGCGGGGGAATGGAGAGAATGGGGATGAGATGCCTAGTGGGGGTGGGGCCGAAGGGGGCGAAAAGAAAAAACTGATTCTGTGCAAAAGACTTTCAGAGCCGTCCCTGCTTTTTTCGAATCAAACCGCCAACAAAAATGAGGCGGCGGCCGCCTGGAAAATTGCAGATGCCAAAAGGCTTGCCAATCGTAAACAAAGTGTCAAAGAATTGTTGTCGCGATTTGAGAAGACGAAGGAGGAGGAAGATTGTCCTCCTTCTGCGCCGGTGAGCATGAGTCCCCCTGCTGGACTTCCCCGACCCGACTCCTCGACCAGAAATCATCTTCAGAGTGGGGGTGGTAATAGACCTCTAGGGGGGAGTGCGAGATTCCAACATCATCGCTTTTCGATGGGAGATATTTTAATGTCATCTTCTCACTCTCACTTTGACTCTTCTGATGACCTAAGTGCTATTAAATCATCAACTTTATTGATCCGATCAGATACCTTCCCGGAACTCAGGACGGAGGCTTCCAAAGAGAACCACACGTCTCCCGATTCTGAGTCGCAAAATCTTTCAGACTCCGGACACACGCTAGGTAGTCTCATTTATTTATTTATCTTGAGTTATCTCATCTCAGTTTGTGGAGGAGGCTTTATTTCCGTATTTGTAATTAACAAAACCCAGAAACGTAATTTCTGATTCATCCATTTTCCAATAATCTAGTATGTAATATAATATTTAATAATATATAAAAAAGTACTAAACGATGTCACATGATGA
This sequence comes from Tomocerus maximus, assembly GCA_019776445.1. NCBI lineage: Eukaryota > Metazoa > Arthropoda > Collembola > Entomobryomorpha > Tomoceridae > Tomocerus > Tomocerus maximus. The sequence goes on along the minus strand of JABASH010003227.1, from coordinate 2,734 downwards.
TGTGAATGAACTGCTTGAAACTGAATTGCTGATTGGATTGAATTAATTTTCTTTTTTTATTATTAGTGGCAGATAAAGTTCAACAGGCTCTTCGGGTGGCTATGAGTTCAGTGGACATGAATGATCCTAGTACCCGGGAACGAATTGAGAAATACAAGGAGGAGAGACGAATGTTCCTTCGTCAGAAGATCAGTTCGGAAATGTCGGATGTGGCGAGTAAAGAGGTCGGTGGGAGCAAAGGGTCTCTGTCCTCGCTGAAATCACCCGACGTCGGGAGTGTCAGTTCGACTGAAAGTGTTTTTGGGTCGACTGGAAACGGAAAACTGTTGACGCCTCCTTCCTCCTCCAGTCTTCGTTCATCCGAATCCCCACGGAAACGGGCATTTTCGGAAGACATTCCACCGCTCTACACGAACCAAACGAAAACGATCAAGACAGAGTCGGTTCTCAAGTCATCTGTCTCTAAGAACAGCAACGAAACGATTTCTTCAGGTGCCGAGTCAATGGAAGAGGTGAATGTCCGAGAAAAAGTGGCCTTGTGGTCTGTACAAAAGGCGAGCATGTCACAGTCGACGTCGGGAGAGAGCATATCCTCCAAAAAAGACGATCTTCCTCCGAAACAAAAAGTTCCTTTGAAGGAAGCGACTAGCCTCCCTCCCGAGGGATTCAACAAATCCGTTCTCAGACGACAAGTTCCTGCCAGTCCTTTAGAGATCAGTAGCAGCAGCTCCAAAATCAAATCCGCATCCACCCCCGCAGCACGCACTGACAGTGGCAAGAAAATTAAAGACATGGCAGCCTTTTTTGAAAGAAAACAATTTTAATCTGCTTTTCCATTTCGAATTGTGTTCTTGTTAAAGTTAGCACATTTGCCAATTAGTTCGCTCGCTCGGGGAGAAATTCCGATTGAATTCAGTAGGGAAGTTTTGACGCCTAGCCACTAATCAAAACAGCAATACTAAGTGTATTATTATTTTGTCCACAGTATTGTTCATTGTTCCTAATTCCTTTTTTAATTGTTGAAGCACAATTCTAATGCACGTAATATTACTTTAGATACTAATGCGATCTGCATTCTTTTCCTAGAATGTTGGTGAAAGGACAGACTGTTTATAAAAGTTGTTGTGTTTTATACCCGCCTTTTTCTACTTTACGTAATCCTATTCCCTACACTCCCGTACGAGTTGTTGAGGAGGCACCAGAAACTCCAGTCAAGACATCAATGATGGAATATTAAGCCCATTTTCTACCATCGTTTTATTTAAGTTTAAGTTGTCTTACGACGGATGATATTAGAAATCTTCCTTGGCACGGAATTCAAGTATTCAAAAAATAAACGGTCACAATAATGTTGCCAACATTAGGGAGTTTGCTATGCACCGAAGAGTTGATCAAGTTTGTTTATCGTTAAGATATATCATATTTACAAACCTGAATTGTATTTTAAAAATATTGTAAAAATTCCATACATGTTTTAAGGCGTAAGTTATGATATTTAAGTATAAATTTTAGACCACTTGTACAAATGATGGCAGGCAATGCAAACAATGATTCTGAGGAAAGTGCCACCAATTCATTATGGGATATTTACTAAAAGATATAATTTATCAATGGCTCCAAACGTTTTATAGAATCATGAAGCTTGCCGTCTTATTTCATCTTACTCAAAATGTTGCTCCTCCTGTTCTTCAGTTTTAAAGTTTTAATTTCGATTTATTGAAGCTTGTAAAAACAATTTTAATTCCATATTTTTGAATGTAAAACCCGTGTAAGGCTCAATCCTGGGAATTAATGCTCCCAGAAATAATAACAATCGTCGCTTGCAGCTTTTTTATCGTTTTTAAAATTGGCTTTGTATTTATATGTAACAGAAGCAGCTAATCTGATAGAGGTGGGCATTCGAAAATAATATCTAACTAAATTGCATTTTAGGATTATATTGGATGTGGGTGTGTGCGGTGATAGAAAAGAGCAAGTTAATTAATACTAAAGGTAGATAGTTAAGAAAATGAATTGTAGACGTAACAGGAAGACGATGAATTAATTATAATTAGCCGGAAAGATATTAAACTTGTCATCTTGAACTATAAACGTTGGGAATTAATAATTAGCTACCTACTGTTGTTAATAATGGCAGTGATACTAATTAATACTAATTAGATACTGATAGCTTCCTTCTTCATGCCAATACTACAGGGTGGGTGAAGACGCTGCTGTACAGTAATCTGTGCCTTGTCTCTCTGTACTCTCACAGAACAAACTCATCTCATCTTCTCCAGACAGTAATAATAATAGTAATAATAAAAAGTAATAATTATATAATAATTATATAATCGATTGTTAAGATTATTATCTCTTTCTGTTATGTCTCAATATTAGATAGATCTTCAATGAAATCTCGTCGCGGCTGTTGATTAAGTAACTATTTACACTTTTTATATTTATCTACTTAGATATTATAAACCTCAAAAGATTTTAACTGCCAAATAAATATTTGTATTAAGTGTCGTTACAATAAGACAATGCATTAGTTAGCCCTATGTAGACTCCAATTAATTCACACATGGCAGTTATATGTCAAGCAAATAGCTCTTGACATTTAAAATTATTGACATTATTGAAAAAAAGAAATAATTAAAATGCACGAAGTTTATACGAATGAAAAAGTAGTCCTGAAATATTTCACATTTTAATTAATTGTTGAGCTGATGGATATTAACTAAGCAATTGAAGT
>JABASH010003226.1:0-17159 GCA_019776445.1 Tomocerus maximus | reverse complement strand
TTTAGACAAAGAATCAAAGTTTGTACAAAACTGCAGCAGATACCTTGAAAAGCATTTAATGCATTAATTAACACTATCTTCCAGTAGAATGCGATAACGATGACAATTGCGCTTCTGCAGTAGATCTGTTGTCTGTTGGGTGTATCAAGTTTTAACTCTTTTGCACTACCAATAGTGGTATTATGTATGAAAATAGAATTTCTCAAGGACCAAAATACGATTGAGTTTTGGATTGTGTAAAGGGATGTACCACTCTTAGTAGGGGTTAGTATTTATTATATGCATAGCTGCTGGGTGAATAGGAAAGCTACAGAAATAATCCATATTCGACCTTGCTTTATTCTTAACGATAACAATGAAGTATAATAATAGTTTGGGGTTTGTTTGTACCCAAAATAGTGCAATCTTCCTTTCTTTTTATATTGCCTAGTTGTGTAATAGTGTGACATATTTTTGAAAGTGAAGCAGGAATTTTGTAGTGTGAAGGAAATATTCAAGCAAAAATATACTTCTCATTGTCTATTTTATGATAGAAGCATAAAAGTCAAAATGTCTTTTGGTCTCGACGAAAACCAATTATTGTGTTTTTAGTATTTTAAATGTTGATAATAACAAAGAGCAAAAGTTTATTAACGTGATTTTACTTTCAACGAGTTTGTGTCTTTCCAAAGTGTCGTTGTCTCGAAGGAAGTGTTCAAAGGGATAATTACTGTTCTTAGTCTTGTGAAATAAAGAAACTCGTAAATCTGAAGCTATCTCATGAAAATTCATGTAAAATTAAACTCTGAGCACGAATGAATCGTTAAGGTTGATATTTCACCCACGATTTTAATACTTAAGGTTTAATGACAATCATTCCATCTGATGTAACTTTTTAACTGCTTCTCGCATTCATGTAAATCTAAGCGAAGGACTGCGTAAAAACGACAACTACAGATACGCATACCAAGGTAATTATTATACCCTTGGAATAAGAAAATCTTGTTTGAAATAAGTAAATGACAAATTAGGACAAATAAAGATAGCTTTTAGTAAAAACGTCCTAATCATCATTAGAGTTTAAGTCCAAATGCCAACCAATCACAACACTCATATCCAATGTACAATTTGCTATAGTTGTCTTCTAAAGGGGTACTAATAAGGACTCAAATCATATTTATTTCCGCTTCTAATCTTTCCTAATGATAGCATTCATTTCTTCGTTAATAGAACATGGAGCAATAGAGATTTATACGCAATTACGCAGTAATAATCTGATGTCGATGCAATCATAGCAGAACAAAGCAACTAATGAAACAAAAACATTTCCAGCTATCGCATCCAGCACCAAAAGAAAAAATAAAACTTGTGCAATTAGGTACAGCTTTATAGACATGTTAGCCCTACTGAATGAGTTCATCAAGTGATGCGATGACGTCCTTTGAATATCATACTACATGCTAATATTGAATCCAGTCATGCATACAGCAAACACCCAACCATATTCTGTATAAGTACTATATTCTTCTACATCTATACAACTTTGTCATTTATACACAACCTAAGTGTATATGATTTGGGAAATATTAGTAGTAAATAGAGCTATAGTATATTAAACAAAATCGGACTGTCTGACTATAAGTACTGAAAGATTGTTAGCTAACATCTAACATATCATACAACTCCATTTTATATAGACAGAGTGATATTCTGATAATAAGAGCTATATAACAATTATTTGCTATTCTCATTCACTATGATGTTAATAAGCTCACACTTGTGTTATTTATTTCATTTTGTCGTTTAATACGACTGTCATTATGACATCACGTTACATTTCATGTCCAATAACGGGTTGGCCTATACCTTTGTTATCTGTAAAATGTACGTCAATAAACCAAATAAATGTATTTTGACAGCTATTTGTCTAACTTGTTAGTGTAAAAGTTGGTATATGACCGTGAAAAGCCTATTATCATGGCTAATTGTAAATACAGAGACTATTACATTTACAATTATATTGATAGCAGGTAATATAATTTTCTGATAAAATCTCTTGTCTCTGCGTACTTGAAAAGACAATCTATGATGAACATTAGAGTTTGGGATAATGTCATTTGAATACAACACTTTTGATTGGGGAACGCGGACACGGACCAACTGACAAGCACACAACAATTAATCTGTGATTTATATACCACGTATCACAAAAATTGTACGTTGTGGCATGACTGCTTAATTGATTGACGCAAGCTATAATAGAACTTGGACTTTGTACAAAATAGGTACCAAAGTAATTTAATTGAAAACCCTCTAATTTTGAAGTACAACACTGCTTGTCCAGATAACCGACCGTTTCCGTCAAGCGTACACAAGAGTTGCATTGCATTGATAGTTTTATAGTGATAGAAACTTTCAAAATGTAGTTAGATAGAAGCAGTAAATGAATTATCGGAGAAACGGACACGGACGTGTTGGTATTGGTAAGCTTAGTTTTAATGTTTTAATCAACACATTTATACCTATTGGATTCGAAACTACGTAATACCTAATTAATTAGTCAACATTTAGTCAAGTCTTCAGAGTCATTTGGATTTTGGTAGCGTAGTATTTCCAAATGAAGTAATCATCATAGTAAAATCGTGGTCATCATGAAATGACAATATAATATTATCTGAATTTCTATTTGGTTATTGGGAAAAAGTTAATTTGGAATTTTGGTATTTTGCAGGGTGCTGGAAAATAAAGGCCAACGGACCGGGAAAATTGGAAAAAGTTGAAACAGAAATCAAGAGAAAATCTATTTCCCTTTTTTGGAACAACATTATTACGTCATAAGACGTAATAACGCTGCTGTATACGGGAAATCAGTGGGCAAGAAAAGTGTACTTTATTCGGTTGACCGTATCAGTATGAAAGAGAACTGGATGATTGTAGCTGTCTTCAGTGTCTTCTCTTGTCTGTCTTTTCGTAACTAACAATTCTGTATCCTGACAGACTAAACGAAAGACAGAAAGTAATACAAAAGAAGACAAGACGGAAATCCAATTTCGATTCTGGAGGATTATTTGTGGAAAAGGACAGCTTTTCTTAGCCGTAGTAGTGTAGACAGTGTAGAGCATCGGTACATAAGTAATAAGTACTATAGTGCAAAAATAGATACATACCGAAGTGTTCTTCCTTATAGACATCGCTCTAGTTTTTAAAGAAAAATTCTGAGAAAGAAGATACATTCTTTGATAATCATCTCCACATTGTTGTTGGTGCAATATTGGTTTATACGCCGTGAGTACTTACACTTCTATAAGAATTGGCTCTCGCCATACACTTCTTGTTTATAAAAAAGGAACTTCTTCACATCTTCACTAGGAAAAAATAAGGATACTCCGCGTTGAAAAATTCATTCCCGAACATAAAATCTGATACTGTATCTGGAATCCGTAAGTATCTTGAGGATCCGAAAATAAACTCTTCCAAGCAATATACCTACTCTGTAATGCACTGCACAACAAACCCAATCACAGATAATGTCTACACTTGAAATCCCCTACACGTGAAAGTGGAAAGACAGGGAAATCAATTTCTAAGTCCATCATAATAATAGCTGCTGAGCCGAGTCTCTGTGTTACATCAACTATTCTGTTCTATTGTCAGCTAGAATTGTAATCATCCTCATCGTTTGTCAGCACAGCTAAATAAAGCAACACTCTAAGACATCTAAGCAATCACTACTAAAAGTTAAGTCAAACTTAATTGTCCAGCTGTACCATCCACCTAAACAATTTAAAATCCTTTAGCTAGATTAGTCATAATAAATCAGTGACAAGCCACTGGAAACCTCGCAGAAAAGATTACATTGAAGATTAAGATTAGCGACTGTTTTATCAATGTCCTTCGACTTGGCAGGATTTTGTGCAGTTATATAGTGTCATCTTAATCTGAAGTGAAGGACTATACTTTACGTTATTCTCTACTGGAAATATCACTCCACAACAGCCAAAATGAACCAGAACCAATATATAGCAGGAAACAACAGTTCGCCATCGTCTTCGGCGGGGCTTCCTACCACTGAACCGACGTCATCTCCGGGTAATTTCGTTTTTCCTCTCCTCCTATTTATTAAACACTTATAGATCTCTGACTCGCGAAAAAACCATGAAATGTCTTTCTCCCAAGACTAGCTACTATATATACTAATCCATATTATGTTCATATCAAAATTTTCTGTTATATAAGTTTTCTAACAGATATAGCATTTTCTTTGAGGGCTTTAGTTAATTTAGCGTTATTCGGTTTCTTCCCTGATCTAGCTAATGCATATAAATAGTAGATAATTTATTCCTATATGAGTTAGTGCTACTTACAGCATATAAGCATTCATTTTAACTTAAAGTTAATTGAATCTGTGCTTAAGTTAAGTTAAACTGAGTGAGTGAGGTGAGCTGAAGTTGAACTGCATGCTCATTTATATTCTTTACAGAATCTTAGAAACTAAAGACACCATCTTGTCTTCTATTCTTCTTCTTCTCACCATACCCTGCCTTTTCATTTCAAATATTCTCCTAACTTCCAGTGTATTTACGTCTAGTTCGTCTACTACTTACTACTGACAGAGTCTTCCTCCCCAAACCTAACTATGTCGGTGCTTTGTGTCCTCATTCATTTAGATTACTGTTGCATAGTCTATTTTCTCTATTCCTAAGCTTAAACTAAGTATTTCTCAAAGATTTAGGCATAGCTTGTAGAATCCTTAGTTTATACTAAGTTTCCTCCAAATCTAATATAAAGTATGTATGTTCATGGACAGACTTTCACATTTCCCTACCTAAGCTATAGTTCATCTTCGTAATTGTGAGATTCTATTGTGTGGAATGGAAATGTACATGCACTACGACTTCCCTAATGTATTCTCTCTATTTTCTGAGTAGCTAACTTAAAATTACTTGCTAAAGTCATACTAGTCTTTGTCATAAAGAAGAATCTACGTGGGCACTCTACTTTCTACTATCTATTTACTTTTTCTTACGTAAGCAGATTTTATTGGTAGTTGTATTATAAATTATAAATAATTAGGTATACTTATGCATTGCCTTTAGCTCTTATACTGCTCGGCTTTTATTATGGGTCCTTCATGCTACAAACAAAATGTAATATTGTAGTATGAAGGGTAGGATGAGCTGCAAATTGTGATTTCACTGCCTCTATCAGCACTTACATAGATGAGACTGTTGCCCTTTCAATTTTACTATTATTAATACTACCTGTCTGATATTATCTATATTATATGAGACTACACTGTATAGACATCGTTTTTATACAGACGATGACGACTAGGCGACTCGACTGCCATTATTGTAGTAAGTATCTATTACTTGCAATTCAGAATGCACAGTGTGAGATGATGGTAGGAGAGTGAACTTTAGCCTGGCAGAAACAAGGAGCAGATATCAAACTCTGAGAGGCAGAATGGCAGACAAGCCTTGTATTTCATGACAGTTGATTATAGCTAAAACTAATGCAACGTAATGTAGAACAGTAGTGTCCTCAATAACGATTGCGTTTTACGTGTACAAATGTACTACTGCAAAACACGAACACTTAGGTATTGGATGTCTGGGAGGACTAACTACATTAATTAATAGATTAGCAACGACAACGACTATACGTGAGACTGTGATACTCAAATGGAACTAATGGCCCTTTGACATTTACTTTCAAATGTACATAACGGCTTCCGTCTCAAAAGAATCCAAGGGCCAGTCATATCCTCCTAGTATGTCTTTCATCACTTTTTTTGCGTAGCGTATTTATCTCTTTCATAGAAATTCGTACGGAGATGTGAATTCATGAATTTTACATATCGCTTTGCAATATGCAGGCACTTCAGCATTATATCTTTACGGAAAAACTTTTAGTGATCTACCAAAGTTGTAAGGTTCAGTAACAATACAGGATATCCTTTTACTTTTTAATTTACATATAAATAAGATACTATTCTAATTACCATTGTATTAGCAACTAATATAAAATTGTTATCATAGAAGGATATTAGTTGTATTACATCATTGCGTTTCATTGAACTTTACTTTTAGCTTTACTATCTACAGATAGATATTTAATGTTCCGTATCGTATACGTAGAATGTAAGATTTAAGGTGTTTGGAATCCACGCTCATGAGTTTTCAATTTCTGTAGGTCTCAGTGTAGCATGAATAAAACAAGAAAAGGTGGAGGAAGCAATGTGGCAAGAGCAACGAAATTTATTTAGCAGGTAGATATTTATAGGCTTCACTCGATTTGACTGAGTAGAGAGATATTCTCACAAAATCAAGCAGAGATATATTATATGCTAAATATTTTATAGCAGACAGAGTATCGATAAGAGAGGGGTATAAGTGTTTAAAATTCCTTCTTTGAGTTGAGTCTGTATTGAATGTGAATTGAATTGAAAATGTTGGGATAGCATTAGGTAGTTACTTTACTTTCCGTTTGCCATGGTCTATGATCCGCAAAGCAGTAGTGCAGTGCAGTGGTGGTCGTATGATAATTGTAAGACAATTTTTTATGCTCCCATAGACTTTATCTGAACTGTATGAATGAGATAAACGTTAAATGTAATGTAAGCAGCAAGAAGAGAAGTGCCCTATACACCCGAATCTCAAGCCTAATAATTTGTTATTGCTATTACTGCGGTGCGGGGTGTGCTATGCGAAAGAAATGCGAATACCCGGCCCATGCTATTCAGAACCTACAATAATATCGTATTACATTACACTACTGTCTCGCACATACAATTACATCAACAGAGAAATGTTCTACGTATGCATGCATCTCTGTGTGCTATTTTACTTTAGTAGCGCATGGCACTCGACTCCGTTGGATATAGAGGTCTTCGAAATCATCATCTCTAGATAATTTAACTATTATAGTACCGAAATATATTGCAGTATAGTAAACACAAAGAAATGTAACAATATGCATACTAAGTGGATGCTGCATTGATACACTTATTTCACTGAGCCTCGTCACAAAAGAAAGTCAAATGCCCAAACGTACAATCCCAAAATGGTCGACTGCGTTATATTATGACAAGTGTATGAGTATACGGCATGGCAATAGAGTAATTTCAAATGTAATATTGCATACTTAAATTTAATGAAATGGTTTCCCTTTTCTATTCAATAAGAGAACTAATGTGAGGTACTTTGTGTATTACCGTCATATAAAGATGTGATACATGATCTCCAACTGTGAATGCAGCCTAAGACGGGAAAATGAATATCTTAAGCAGTTAACTATAATAAAATTTGTTCATTCATGATATGCGTAAGTGGTAGCTCAGACCAGATATTTAAAGAAGTAAATCTTTATAGTAGTCGTGATTTCATTTGCTGTGATATGTATCTTATCCATATCTTCTTCCAGAAATAAAATACGACAAATACAGATAGTGTAAGATTACATGACTTAATTTTTTTATCACATTCAGTTCTGCATAGATATGAAGCTATATACACGAGATTTTGGTCTGATTTAACTTTATCTTATTTAGGCAGAACTACTGAGTAGAATGAGAGCAACTGATTGTAATAAATATCTGTAATTAACAAAATTATCACGATTGAGTATTATTGTAAGTTAACCGTAACGAAATGATCATAAAGGTACCTAGTAAGAAGTAAGGTAGTAAGTTGAATTATTTGTGCGAATGATTGTAGTATCTCTTTTATAATACTATTACTTATAACAACCCTCCATTATATTGGAGTGAAAGCTGTACAGATAGCAATTGGCAGTAGGAATTCGCTATCGATAATGACGCATAAATGATTACTGTTCCTATTTCCGAACTCGACTTACGTCTTACTAAAAATACACATGTATTTTCACCTAACTGTCTGTTAAGTATCAATTTACTGTTTTTCATGAGCATTTTCTGGGTCAAGTCATTAAAGTACGTTGTCATTTCATAGCAAGTACCTACACCATTCGTATCACCGTACACAACTACCTACTACCTATAATAGTGACGTAACAAATCGAATTTAATTTTGAGAACCCAAATTAAAACTGGAAAATAATGTTATTGTACAGCTCCGCTTCTGCTAGGGATTCATTGTGTTAACAGTATTGTTTTTTGTAACTAAGATTTTAGGTGTTCATCCTGAATGGTAGACAATAGATAGATGTAAAGTAGATAAAAAATATTTCAGCATTTACAATTTATTTTTAAAGTGGGAAATCCTACTGAGATCGGTAAATCAATCTAATCATAATATCTTTTATTTATTATCTGCAGTATAATGTATTGTTATAAATATTAGATAGTTATGTACCATGCATCTGAAACTTATACCGTAAGTTTCCAATCTATACTTGTTGCTAAAAATATTCTCCAAATGCCGTTTTCCAAATTCTTGATCCAATTCAAAATAATCCGATTTTACTTTCCCTAGAAGTTTTAGTACAATTTCTTATAAAAATGTTTTTGTTTTTCTGAAATCAGGTGACGCTACCCCACACCCAGCGACTGTATTCTCGGACAATCGTCTTTTTCTGCACTCGTCATTAGCACAAGGTGTGGCAGGAGCTTTCGTATGGGCAGCATTGATAATCACTTGTCATCAGATCTATCAACATCTCCGGTGGTACACTCATCCGGCAGAACAACGATGGATTGTTCGGATATTATTCATTGTGCCGATCTACGCTTTTGACTCTTGGCTTAGTCTCATGTTTTTCAACAATGAAAACTTTTACGTGTACTTTGACACGGTCCGTGACTGCTACGAGGCTTTTGTCATCTACAATTTCCTCTCTTTATGCTACGAGTACCTGGGCGGTGAAGGCTCCATCATGTCAGAAATTCGAGGAAAACCCATCAAGTAAGTCAGCAACAAGCTCAACTTTCTCATTTCCTTTCATTTCTAATAAGTTTACCTAACACGAGAAGTTTGCTTTTCATGCCCAATCAAACTTTTACCCCATAATATCACCATCAATACCGTCGGAATCTGTATGGAAGCTTTTGTTTAGCAAACTTGAATGTTAAATTGACTACCCGGAAATCCGAGAGTCGGAAACAGTTCACGCTCGTTTTGCTAGACAACAGTTTTCAATGTTTCTGATGATAAATCATCTACTTTCAAGTCACTGCGCTTGTCGGAAACTCTTTATTATTGGAGACTATGTCGAAATAGAAACAGGATCTTGGATAGAAACCGAAGAGCCAAATATATCTACTTTCCAAGCTAATACAATTAGTAAGATGTATCTAATTAAACGTTAAGTAGTAGAAAACAGCGAAAACACGTTGGGACTTATTAGTTTAGCGTTTTCCCTTGTTCAGTGACAACATCAGCGGTAATTACAATCGATTTTTGTGCCGACGTCATTTAACACTCAGCGCAGATCTATGCCTAAGTGAAAATTTCCCTTAATTAATTAACCGAAAACATCGGTTTGTTTTTAGTAAACAAGATATGTAGGTACCTGTTAGGAAATTCGTACACTTTGTGCGATTGCAAACGTGCTAAAAACATGCAGCCATTAAAATTGCCTACAGATATTATTTGTTAAAGTTTGTGCAGATGCTAGCAAAACGTGACTAAATAAATATAATACTCTCCGTAGTATTTGTATAGCTGTTTCAGGAACAGGGTATCATTATAAATCAAGATGCTGAACCACAATTAACATTCTACCTCCTTTTGTGTGACGTTTCTTTCTAGGCTTTTAATTAAACTTTTTCAGCCTTGTTAGCTAATTAAATGTAAATGTACTGTGGATGTACCTTTGCATTATGTATGTATAAGTCGACATAGGTATAGGATGATGTAGGTTGAGTCAACAAAAGGGATTTGCTTAGATTCAGTCTAAATCCCGAGGAAAGACGGCGAACACCTGTGCATATTGGCCTGTCTACGTTCATTAGCCATTTAATTAGTTTTATTACTCTGCTCGTTATGGTTATGCCTACATTTTGGGTTCACATTATACGGGTCTAGCACTAAACTATTCATATTTTTGCACTTATTTGTGTAGTATAAGAGAAAGCAGCTGGTCGTGAAGAGAGAAATAACAAGAGAAAACTTAACTAGTAACGAGTAGAATTTTATTGTTGAGCAGAGGAAGGAAAGTACTCATGGATTCAGTTATAGAATGCAATGGTATATAAGTTATGTATGATATTGCTCGTAGTATGCACTCGGAAATAGTAGCTAGACAGAGTGGACAAATAATATCTGCAAAGAGGTCACCCTGATTTTTATTGGTCCCTGCCAAGTAAAGAACGTACCTTTAGTCAGGTACTAGTATATAGGCTCACATGTATATTGTATAAACTAGACAGGGCCAAAAACGCCATAAACGTGCATTTTGCAAAGGAAAAGTGTAATGTGGTGAGAAAGGAAAGAATGAACAGTCCTTTCTACTATACGAGAGTAAATAAGTGTAAATTACAGGGAAGGAAAAAGAGGACAGGGCAGAGCCAAGTCTCCCGGTAAAAAGAATAGATTAGAGAAAGAAAGAAGTTAAGTGAAGGCTCCCTATAATACACTTTGTTAAAGACAAATGGACAGAAAAGAAACCTGAGCTGGACTCGAGAACAAAGTAAAATAGGAGGAGGAAGACAGGAAAGGACCAAAGGCTTTAGGTTACTCTCTCTATGATATAATACTACATAATAATAAACCTTAATACATAAGGATACCCGTACAGACTCAACAAACTCGTTCTGTCTAAGCTTACTCTCCCTGGCTTCGTCTGACGTGTAATATTGGTCAATTTGTTATGGAGAATATGAGAGACGATGTTTTGTCTCTGATATGGGTAACAAGTAGTAATAGTAATGTCGAGTGGTCCTGATGCTGACTTGTGTAATCCTCCGTCTACCTAGTATCTGTTCGGTTTCGCTTCTCCGGAATCTCCGGAGTCTACTCATGAAAACTTGAGACTATTCCACATCAACTATTCTACATATGTATAATGTATATGACATAGAGGTACTCTGCTTCTTATTCCTACTTTTATAGTTTTGTTTGGCCAAATTTCCCTTACTTAAAGTTTCATCGCCTGTACATATACCCATATATTATTATTTTCTATAGGCCTACCAACAAAAGTTTAAAAACTATTTGCTCTATGTAGTATACAGATTACAGATAGCATACTACAAAGATACTACTTAAGTATAAAATTGTATACCTACATATAGAATAGTAAAACAACTACGTGAAGGTATCACATTGGTTTTCTACTTTGTTTTCAGGTCGAATTTCCTCTACTGCACGTGCTGTCTCTCGGGTCGAACTTACACGATCGGCTTTCTCCGCTTTTGCAAACAAGCTACTCTTCAGTTCTGTCTGGTGAAACCCATCATGGCATTTATGACCATTATTTTGCAATCCATGGGACATTTTCGGGATGGAGATTGGAGGTAGGAATGACCAAGTTTTCAGATATAAATTCCTTAAACCAATCTAAATCAATTGAAATGTATACAGAAGTTATTATTAATATACTCTAATTGAGGATTACTGAATTTTTAATAGTAAATACTTATTCATTTGCTGTACTATATTATGGTAGTTCTTATAAGGAATAATAACAAAAATAATTTAATATGTTCACAAAGAGCATTACGTGGTTTCTCTCATATCCGCAGGCTGATATTGTACTTTCAAAGTCTTGCCACACTTTGTCGTAGTCAGTAGTCGTGTCATCGTGTATTGTCACTGACTTTTTGTATTTTTTGTAAATATTTCTCATGAATCTATACTTGATCGTTTCTTATTATCATGCCAGCAAAAGGTTTAAGAGAAACTGAAGGGAATTGTTACGAACTATCGATATACCTTCCGGCTTAAGGCACGAAATGGCTTAACCTATAAAACCTAGACACTTGAATGGAAAAGAAGATAACCTGAGGTGGTTTGGCACTGGCTTTTGAACTCATTGTCATTTACGATGCTATACTACATGTACATATTTATATTTGTTTTAGTTCGTTTTCTTCTTTCAAGTTTTTAACTGACAAAATGCTAATTAACTGTATCAGTATGTCTAAGTAGGATATATTTACCTGTATATTTAATTTTTGTTCCAATTAGCAGTTTTTGCTAAAATCATGCCAACAATACTAATCTCGTAGTGATTGTAATTGAAGAGGTAGTAGGATAATGATTTAGAATTCAGGATGAAGAGTCATGTTGTAATTTGGATTATTTTCAATTTTAGTCCTGAAGGCGGTTACCTGTATATCACAATGATCTATAATGTGTCCGTGAGCTTGGCACTTTATGGCTTGTTCCTATTTTACTTCGCTACCAAAGACCTCCTCACGCCCTTTGATCCTGTTCTCAAGTTTTCTACAATAAAAGCCACGATTTTCTTATCGTTTTGGCAAGGTACATTATCTACTGAATTTAAAGGACATAACTTGATAAAACATCGATTCCAGGAAAATTATAGCTAAAGTTTCACTTTAAAAGTCAATTGTGTTGTCAATAGGCGTGCTACTGGCTATTCTGGAGAAAGCTGAAATTATCGGACCACTCTACGATGGTAATAATCAGCGACTGCCTAACGGAACTATTTCTGCCGGCTACCAAAACTTTTTCATCTGCATTGAAATGTTTTTCGCAGCTATTGCTCTCAAATACGCTTTCCCGGTTCACGTAAGTCAACAATATATCGTAAACCATAGCTATATGCCTAGAACAACAGATTATTGAACCGTTAAGTTAAACCTAAAAGAATAGTATTTATGTAAGGAATTAATCATCTTTTAGATATTTGTTGATATAAGCGTGGTTTTTGAGAATCATTTTGTCTCACTCTGTTTCCCACTTTTTGAAATAGCTGCCAATTCTAGAATTATGATATTTGTAAACTCATGGAATGAGAATTTTATGTATATGACAAAATGACTCAAAGGTACTTGAATTTTATGCATTTGTATTTGTAACATGCATGGAGGTATAGGCTTAAAGGTTTAAGTTTTCAATTTGTGATTTCCTTATAGCCTAAAAGATGAAATGTGATCCTGCTGTCAAATCAATTCAGCAGAAAATTCGATTTCCCATCCAGAGTGCTCTAATAACCATTCAATTTTCGATCCAAAATAAACTGTCTAGAGTAGGAAATAGCACTCTTATGTCACTTGTGAAAACATTTATGGGTAGAAAGTGGGTACACATTCAGAAAATGGTATAAGAGAGGACATAAATTATTTAGAAGCAATTGCATAGGAAAGAGTTGAATATGAGTTCAATTCATTTCAACTGTAAGGTACTGGGATAAGAAGAACTTTGTACACAGAAATCTATTTTGAATTTGAATTAGGACTTACAAGATGTAGGGGTTTAGTAAATGGGACAGTTAAAATATTAAAATCGACGAATGCACTATGTAGCTGAAAAAAGGAATAGAACATAATACAACAGTACATTTACGAAAATCTGAGTAACACTGTGTACTAAAATATTGAAGAATGCTTAGGATGAGGCATATCCTTTAAATTCCGTTAGTGCTTGATGGAAGAAAATATTTGTTCAAAAAATTATAGCGTATCTTAAATGCAACTCACGTGTTGTCGATATTGCAATTGTTTACTTTCACATCTCTCTGTTACAGTTATGTAAAGTTGCAAGGTTGAAAGTTCGGGCGACGACACTTGCATTGCATTGAGTTTCTAACGCTTTAAAGCTTTGTATGTTTTTTGGATTAAAAATGAAAGCCAATCGCTATAAATTCAATACAATGTCAAGATAATGTCTTTCCTCCGCCTTAGAAAATATCATGGTAAAGTTCCCTTTCTGCAGCAGTTTGCAAAATCTTTTTCATTTGCTACGCTGTGCTTTGAAGACAGATACGGGCTTTTCAGATAATTTATGTCTTCTGAGCGTAAACGATCTATATATCCGAAGGATAGAATATATACTGTGAAATTGTTCTGTTGTACACCACAGGAACAGCTTGAAACGTTTCTAATTTTGGTCTCTAAAAAGTAGTGGAAGTGCTTTACGCGAGAAAGATTCAACGCTGTAATCAAATAGGGTTTTGCTTTATTTCTGTAGAAGTAAATATTTGTAAAGATAGGATTTTGATATAAGTACAGCGATATATCTAAAATATACGTATCTGTTTGGGCTCTTTGTATACATATAAGTGTATATATTCCAATCTCTACCGCGTTGATTTAGAACTGTAGCTTATAGGTGCAATATTTTTATTTTTGTCTTAATTTATATGTTGCAATTACAGGTCTACTCAGGAAATTGTCCAGGGGACGCCCCAGGTCGAAGTGTCACCATGCAGAGTATCTCAAGCAGCTTGAAAGTAAGTGCAGAAGTTTATTGATCACATTGCGAATAAGTAGAACATAGAACTTATATCCTGTATAGCATGCCTACTTACCTTACTTTATATGCAAGTTGACAAACTTTGGCTCGTTAAATTTTAGAGAATGAAAGTGTTTGCGCATCGATATAGAAATTAGGTTGTAGGATATTGACATTTTCTTATAAAATTGTGGTTCACGCTAACATGAATGAATAAGAAACTTAACAATATATAGAGTATATCTCTGTCTGCATCAATATAATGTAAAGCTGTAAAATAGTAGATCAACTCAGACATCTGCTCTCTCTCTCTCATTTCGTCATCAAACTTCATCTTCGCCGACGGCGAGTAAAATGACATTTGGTAAATGACACAAGTCCCAGGTGATTTTCTTTTTGGTCTACAAGGAATTCTTTCCAGTGATCATATTATTATATCTTGTTCCATAAGTCAGAATCTGGAACGAGTTTCGTCTTCCATCCCAATATATTATTATGTACAAGTTGCATTTGCATATATTACTTTCGTAGATGTATACCTATATTTATGTACTGTCTGTGTATATCGTTTTTCTGGTTTATAAAGTATAAGTAATTCAGAGTTAATATGATTTGATCGCGTGAATCCGGAATGAAGATGAAGCAGCGCATCAGAAGTAGAATAATATGTTCTGGCAGAAATACCAGGACAATGACAACTGGAACGAAAGCTATTGCTACTTGTACTTCCCATTCGCCATCCCATCATCCCTATCGCATTTCAATTCAATTTGATGAGATGTGATCTGCAAGAGAGATTTAATGTAGATGACTATTATATGCCATGTACATAATACTCTTAAAACTCGAACACTATGACTTTAATCATTATTAACTCTATTCTCCAACCACATAGGGCTTTCTGTTGCTCGCACATCTACTGTGCTATATTCTTGGGTATAATGTAATATCTTGTAAATGAATATATTTCGGAACTTTAACTCTTCAGTAGAAGATATACCGCATATGGATAATGTCAAAGTAGAATTGAAACAGAAAATCATGTTCTGTAATTTCAGTTCATCCGGTTAGAATTACTTTAGTACATTAATGTGCAGAGTGAAATGCTGTGTTTGTGTTAGTTGTGTTACATAATTTGAATTCATCGAAGCAAGAGAGATATTCTAGCGTAAAAGCTTTCGGAATGAAAATGAATGATATTGTATCTTTGTGGTACATTAGATATTAGATCTATGGATCTAAATAGTAAGCCATGTGTACTCTATGCCTGTCTCCGCACACCTCCAACTCCAACGCATGTGCTCCTACATAGACAGAGACTTTGACATTTCATATAGAAAGAAGTCGGGCTGAACTAATGGCCTGCAAATAGAGATGAAGTTATTACGTGGACTTAGAGAGCTCAGTTCGCCAACTATCAGTGCATGTGAGATGTAATACTAGTCACGAGAACAAAGTCTGACGGACCAACTCGAGCTACATTATGAAGGAACAAAAAGTGGTAGCCTACTCTGTTCTTGCATGTGCCTTTTCTGTAGGACACACATGTTCTCTATAGACTAGAGTTTAGTGAACCATGTGTTTTATTACGGGTTATTTTACGATTACCGTCGTTTTATGTTTATTTTCTCAGCCTCTCTCTCTCTTCCTCACTCTACATCTTTCATAGCCAGAAGAACCACTCTAATACAATTCCAAACTTCAAGTCAGCCCTAATTTTAACATCTTTATTTACAACTTTGAATTATACTACTCCAGACTATAGTGGAACTTGTACAGACTACAGATCAATAACTCAGACATACTTAAATCTTAAGTGTAAATCATTTCCAATGGACCTACTAGGTGCAAATCTAGGTATCTATAAGTAGTATTGATCTCAACTCTATTGACTTGAATTATTTTTTATTTACTTGGCGCATGCCATTATTGCTATTCGGATCCAGTAATAGCTAAGAATTCCGGCCAATATTTCACTTTTTGGGTTGCATTCTCTACTACGTACGCTACGTTTGCATTTCTCTTTTACACAACTAGAACTAATACAAAGAGTTCGTGGTTTAAGTATTCTATGCATTTCTTACACAATACTAATTAGTAATTAGATCGAATTGTCTCATTTACTTACGTGAAAATGTTAACTTGTGGACTATGTGGACCAAAGGAAGAAAGGAATGTAATGCGATGTAGAAATTTTTAATGAATCACAGAAAATAAATCGTACTAATGAATAGTATTTATTAAATATCGGCTTGCCGACTATTTTATGTGTTTGCACAGTCACTCTGTCCGGAAAGTCCGGAAAGTCCGGTAAGTCCGGTTAGTCTTTTATTTTAACACGTCTCCCATTTTTACACATGTAAAAGTGATAATTGTTTGCGTACATATAAATGCAATATACAGACAGATAAAACGTATATTTATGTACATATGACCGCCAGCCTTGATATGACACACTGCGGTAGAAATACGTACGTACCTGTATAAATTAGAGTAGTCATTAGTCATAATACCACTATAGATATTCCACGTCCTCGTTATCACGATACACCAAAATCACCAAATGACTCCAAAAATCTTACTAAATAGTGTTATTTCATCCCTAACCTAGGGACAAATGTAGGATAATAGGTGTTGAGAATAACAATTAATTCTGGAGATTTAAACCCAGCTTCTGCTTTGTTGATTCATTCATTTCCATCCGAAGGAATAGTAGTGCTTGGTTTACAACTTTTAATTTCAGAGTAAGGTACTCTTTTTACACTTGAGATGAGTTTCGTATGCAACTATGCACCGATATCAGTTGTATATCTGTCACGAACTATGAAAGTAAGATTT
>JABASH010003225.1:0-17175 GCA_019776445.1 Tomocerus maximus | reverse complement strand
TCGGTTCACACAGTGTAATTGGAACATTGAATAATATATCTTACCCAAATCGGTTCACACAGTGTAATTGCAACACTGAATAATATATCTTACCCAAAACTGCATTCCAGCGATCGTCCCTTGAATATCGAGTAAAATAACGACAGAGAGAGGTTCGGATGGATCAAACCATTGAAATCCATTAAATTTTCTCCCGTTATTACAGAACCCGATTCCGAAATTTTTCAAAGCCCCCGATAAAGGACTCCAACGGTTATTTAGCAATTCATGAGCAGTTCTTCCTAACTTCTGAAACAATTTATTACTAATATTCTTTCGAGAATCCAATCCGCGACAACCTTTTTCGTGGGGGGTTTGGCATATTCCTCCTGTAACTGAAATACAAACGAAAATATTTTTTAGTATTAGTTTAATAACACAAATGTTACAGTGGGAAAATTGTTTACTTCTTAAATCGTTTCTTATGACACTTGTAACTTGCAGAAATGAATTTAAACAAACTAAAGCACCGAGAATTGTGGAGAATTGTATTTTTATGTCCTTCATTTTAAATTCAAAATTAATTAAGAGCCCGAACTCTCTTAAGTTATTCGCTGTCCAAAATCCTAATGATATGAAGATTATGGCAAAGCCATAAGGCAAATTATGATACAGGTAATTAATTTTAGCATTCTCGAACCTTGTGTAGCGGATTTATAGTCGTTTTTAATATCTACATAATATATAATCACGGACGTATGCGTAACATTCTGTGTGAAATTGGGGTGTGTTGGCAAATTCTTCGAAAGTCATTTGTTCGAATGTTTTGGTAGAATGAAAAAACAATTTGTTCGAATACCGAATGCAAAATGTTTGAATGCAAAAACAAATGTACCGAATGCAAAATGTTCGAATGCCATTAGTTAGACAGACTTCATGTCTAAACCTTTCAATGTAACAGAATCATTTATGTTATTGCAGTATCAAAGCTACTGCGTTGGATAGCTGACCTGACTATACACTCAGAAGAATTAAACATTAACAAAGCCTCAACGGTCAATAATTTCCATTTGACTACTTACTTTGCAATCAGTATTAGAACATTCTGCTGAATTTCTACATTCAGATATACCTATAATTTTAATATAAATTGACTACAAGAAATTTGCTACACAATTTAAACATTTGAAATTCAACCTGAGGAATCCGAAACCGGTCGCTGAAAAATTCATATTAAAGTTTTTTCTCAAAATTTAATTCGAAGAACGGAGTTTGTGGCTTATTTCCATTTCTGAGCATTATCAAAACAGTTACCTACCGAGATTTTTTGATTTTACCATTCTACCAATTTGCAGTCGGTTTTCGAACTTTTGTTTTTCCATTCTATCAAAATGTATCTAATTTGGCCATAAAAACACTTTTCGAACAAACGACTTTCGAAGAATTAACGTACAGCCGAAATTGGTTAAACTGTTTGATTAAAATTAAATTTCTATTCACTACAATATAATTGCACAAATACGACATATAACCTAACTTACTCAGCCAATATTATGATATTGCCCTCTGTATTTCAATAAATACCTTGACTTTGGTGTAGATGTTAATAATTCCCTTTCAACTCGTAATAATATTTGCACTTAGCCAACTTTTAAAGGTTGCATAAAACATGACTCTCGTATTGTGATATTGTATTGTGGTTTATTACCTTCTATATCAGAGGTGCTGATAATTACATTACCTTTAAGGCTACCTGGTCGAGTCGTTTTTTAGCGATAGCACATCCCCCGTGGGGAATAAAAAGTTTCTATATTTTTTAAAAATGAACCACATATTTTCTGAGGGGGTATCATGGCCCTTTTTCCCCAAAAGGCCCTAAAGTTTTCAAAATTAAATAGTTTTGGAGTAGTGGGTGAAATACATTAGAGTGGGAGATTTGAAAAACTCGTCTCGTTCTCTTTTGTATGAAAAAGTAAAATAAATCGAAACACGATACCCCCTGAACTGTATACGGGGAGGAAAGGCGCCAATTTACTTCTACAGACTGGGTTTCTTTATTATCATTAGCCCTGTAGTAAAATTACTTGTTACTACCCGTTGCTAAGCAACCGTATCGTCGAGGCAGCCTTAAGAATACCCTAAAAATATTTAGTTGAACAACAAGGCTTAGATTAGAGTGCAATACTAAACGCTGATGTCGATCTTAAATATACATCGAGTAAAAAAGGCCTATGGTTAACTCAAATGATAATCTATATGGTTATTTGGCTGATGCTAAAAGTATTCTGATATTATGAACATCTCAGTTTGAGAGTGATATCTGTTCTGTGCAAATACAGATATAAATACGCACGTAATGTAATGTATGGGTTGCAGTCAATTGGTACACTTGGGGAGCTTATACATGTACTAGTAAGTTTATGCATCAATTTATTCCGATATTCCATGAAAGGCTCCATAAGAGTTTTCATGGTCATGTAACCACTTTTCTGACAGATATTGGGGTGTAAAATTTGATGTTCTTAAACATACAATCTGATGGAAGGTAATTATTAATTAAATCGTAGAGGCGAAAATTTTGAAAAGTGACATTTCTGGCAGTTTGTGTAATATAAAATAAGCTCCCCAAATGTATAAACTGACTGCAGCATATGTATTCTTTTCATTTCGTTACGGTGCAATAACTTGAACCTTGGTTAAAGCAATAGTTTAACAATAAATTTTATTATCAACGTAAATACAGTATTTTTTGTTGGTAGATAGGAATAACGCAATTATAACAATACTACACATACTATAAGTACAAGGAAATGTTGGCTCGCGGACAAAGGACTCCAACGATTATTTAGCAATTCATCATTTGTATTCTTGCGAGTATCCAACCGAGACAAACGTTTTCGTATGAGGTTTGGCATATTCCCCTTGTAGCTGAGACAAAAGACTAGCTGTATCTTGTACCAATTTGTTAAGGTATAGCAAAAATTGTTGCTATCTTTATGGTAATGCCTGTGCTGTCTGCATCTCTATGTACGTACGTCTCCGTGATAATTCATCTAAACTTGTGTGTGTAGCTTATCCGTACTTTCTCAAGTTTTCACGGAGACGTTTGTAAAGAGATATACAGAAAGCACAGGTATTACCATAAAGATAGCAACTGTCTTTGCTACCTTAATAAATTGGCACTTATTACTCTGCAATCTGCATGCTCCACCAATGTATAAGATGTTGTTTGCCACTGTTGACTTTATGGGCTACTTAAAAATAGACATAATGTATTTATGCAACACATACTATGCAACACAATACCTATACTGACGCCATATACGAAGGAATAAGCCAGTCTAATACAGCCTGAAACAGTCTAATACACTCCATCCGTATTATCTTTCGGAAGCCAGGTATTTACTTATCGGCGATTATTGTTGGCTGGTTGAGAGAGTTGGGAGCCATCTTTGTCTATGTACTATACTGACGCTAGTTAATTGATATATGTAAGACGTAATGTATGAACAATTTATATCGAAATCTCGGTGGTCTACGGTGAGTTGAATTCGGAAATCAGTCACACCTTTAGATTAAGTGATAACATATAGACTGGATTATCTTATAATAGCAGTATTATTTATTCTGAAGTATGTCCTTTGTGGGAGAACAAAAGGAATGGTATCTGACAATAAAACTTTGATGGATTAATGTTTTCGGTATGTAAGCAGTTGTGTTATTTTGCAACTAATGTTCTTGTAATATGAATATACATTTTATTGGGTACCAAACGAATAAATCTATCACTTTCAAAACTTACATAACGCTGCTGTTGTCAATGTACTATTATGTATGCATGTGTTATTTATTGATAACGCCTCTTTGGTAAGGATCATTAGGTTGACAAAGGATATGATTGTACATATGAACGGGTTTTTACAAAATGCATACAGTAGCTTATCAACTAATACAACATATAATCCTTATTCTATTATGATAATGTTATTATTAAACTGTATTTACAGTGGGCGGGCAGGAGCTAAGTTAAATTAATAAATACAATATAATGCAAAACCTTCGCATAACGTTGCTTTCAGGCTCACTGTAGTATTATTCAGGTAAATATTATAATTAAACTGTATTTAATTGGAGAGGTGTTGAGCGAGCGAGATCTAAGTTCTACTAATAAATGCAATACAAACATTTTACATAACGTCGTGGCAGTAGCAGAGTATAAAGTGGGCATGCCGTAAATAATTTTTTGATGCCGTAAACTACATAGCGCATAATGGTAATAATGTCGGAGTAATAAACAACCGCTTAAAGTATGTTTAATACATATTTATTGTGGCCTGACTACGTAATAATATGTGTCGAAAAGGATTTTGTATGTTTAAGGTCCCTATTTGCTCCAAATAAGTAGTATGTAAAGTATATATTATAATTACAAAATATTTACGTTCAAAAATCATTTATAATTAATTAAAAATGTATTTGTAGTACCACAATTACATTTCAGTCATAAATAAACCATTGACTATTAAGTTGATTTATAAAACAGCCAAAAGAAAGATTTTAGTTGCCATTAGCAGAACAAAACGCATTCCTAGACAAGCAACACGCTTCAATGTAAAAGTAATTTTACAGCCTGTAACGAGTACAATGGGCTTCAAAGTCAAAGATTTAATTAAAAAAAACCTTACGTATTTAGTACAAAACACAACAAATTTGAGTCACCTTTTAAACATCTGTATAGAAAAGGAAATACTTACTCAAAATGAAGCGGAAACAATTGTAAGTAAAAAATTTGCTAACCACTTTTCCCTATTATAAAAATATGAAATTGAGGGAACAAAACACAAACTCCTTGTTTTGAAATTTAGAAATCAATTTTTATTCAATAAGCCATTCACTTGCTGGAAACAGTCAATATTTTTGCATACCTAGGTAAAGTTATGGAACCGATTAAATTCAATTTCACATTATAGACCATAATTTAGATCAAGTCACCGAAATTTAGTCTTCGAAATATAATCCGCCGAACTCAAATAAACGAATTCACATCCTACCGAAACAAAGCCATTGACACGGTTTCGGATTTTCCCATTTTCTACCTCATATTTATAGCCACTTCAAGGTGGTAGGAAATTGTTTTTTTCCCAGAAATTGTTAGTCGCTAAAATAGCTAAAATTTTGCAGATAAGATCTGTTTTATTATTATTATTATTATGGGGGTGACGCTCCTCTCATGCTATTGCCCATGGAGTCAAGAAGATCTGTTTTATATCTACTGTGAGGTTAATAGTAAGTAAAAATACTGAGTTGCTAAAATGAAAATTTTCAAAAAATATAGTTTTGTCTGCCCGAGGGTGTAACATCACACCCTCCCCGAGCAGACCACAGTACAAAGACTATTTGACTTTTTATATGCATTTGAATATCTTATTACATTGCTTTCGTTGCAATAATATAAATTCCAAAATGTATAGTAGATTTTATATTCACTCGGGTGGGTCAACCAATTTCGCATAACTCACGAAGGAGCAGCTAAGTGCAGAAGGTTTTTTGTTTAGTGTGGATTGGAAGCGATGGAAAACTCGGTAGTAATGATAACTTTTATATCACCCATATTGGATTACATACAATATATACATGTTACAACGAAGGCAATGTTTTGTCATTGTGATGCAGTAATTGTTTTTTGCTCATTCTAAAAATTCGTGTATTATTTATTTCAAAATTTTGTCATCATAATATGCAAATTTCTGGAAAAATATAATTTCCTACCACCGAGACTGGAGAAAAGTGGGAAATTTCCAGGAAATGATAAAGTGTTATGGGGAGTCATAAACCATTTTAATTTAGTTTTATGCCATAGGCCCTTTGCATACGTATTACAAAATTTCCTTCCCGCGTATTACTTTTTTTTAAAAGTGGACTGACAGCAAAAAGTTTCGGCCCAACCTGATAGGGCCCGAGAATTCACTTACTGAATGAATCTGGTCAGGCGGTTGCCCATCTTTTATTTAGTGGGCGGTGTTAAAAAGCGATCAAGTTTCAAGTTTAGCCTTATTCAAGTGACAGCATAGGCCCATCAATTACACGAATTGAAATGGGTACGTAGCCAACAATGACTACTACCGCTTTTCACCAAGAGTCACATTATAAAAATATCCTTACAAAAGAATTTTAATAATAAAAAAAACTACTATTCCGAGCTGATTCCAAAAACAATTTTACACGATTCATCAGCATTACTAACGACAACTCCTCATATACCCATTTTCTGGGAAGTTTATTCCACACTATTGCTGCCCTATGCTTCACAGACGTTTTAGAAATAGAGCAAATCATTCTAGGAAACGAGCTTGAATACTTACCAAACTTACCATTAACATTAAACAAACCTTCTGTTCCAGATCTGGATTCTTCCACACTATTTTAATTAACCCAATTTCACTTCTCTCATGAATAGTAAAGATTTGAAGTTTTCTTAACAACATATTGATATTAATCTTTTTGAAATATTTAGCTGGGTTTTATATTATTACTATTACCTTTAAACTTACAAATTCTAGGATGAATTTAAATAGAATAACAATAAATCTATTTATCCTATTCTGTATACTTTGCAATTGTAGTCGTGTTCAGGGATTTCCTCGTCCTGTCAGGCCGGTCATACAAAGTAGATGTACGCCCGCAACATAATTACCCGACTGCCATAAAATATAGTCATGCATAAATTTTTTATCCGTATTTTTGAAAGTGTGTGGTGAGTTACCACCTGGTAACAGCTGTTTCGGTTAAAAAATTTATGCATGACTATACTATCTCGACTTCCTATTGCACTTGTATGCATTTTGTAAAAACCTTTTACCGACCCTTGCTTACCCCTGCGTTGTGTTAGGTACCATAGTTTATGGTATAATCAAATAGATACAAATTTGTCGTCTTTGTCCTTCTAAATTTTAACATTTTAATTTAAATTCATATCTAGAAAGAGATGTCCAGTGGTTCTTATGATCGTAACACAGCTTTTTATCAAACTATACAAAAGAAGGTCGTGGATGCAAATGATCTCTATGACATTTTTCACCAAAGCGAAAATACTCATCTGATACGGAAATTGAAAATCACTCCCAATATTCGTAAAGAATATAATCAACTAATTTGCTTTGAAGTTCCGCGTGCAGAAAAGAATTTCGTGGGTAGAGAATCTGAATTGAAAACAATTCATGAGGAATATGAGGAGTCATTAAAAACCAACAGACTTGCGTTGATTGCAGTCACGGGCTTAGGAGGCATTGGTAAAAGTGAACTCGCAAAAAAGTTTGCTGAAGAGTTTGTGCGTAAATGTAATGGTCATTGCATTTGGATAAATGCAGATAAAGTAAATTATCGAGAATCAATACAAAGATTTGCGGAATCCATCAAAATACCATTGGAAGCTCCAAATGAAAATGAAAAGCAGTTACGCAATCTTACATTTGAAATTTCCGAGTATTTTTATGATAAGACGTGCCTCTTTATTCTTGACAACATAGAAAACTTTGAGGACGCTATAATAGATGTCACGGAAAATTATAAAAACAGCCATCCGTTGGTAAGAAAACCATTGATTATATTAACGTCACGATTAACAGGATTCACAAAGGTACTTGGCTTAGATGTCAAGTCTGTACCTTTAGAATGTTTGTCCTCTGATCAAGCAGAACAATTTGTTAAGACAAGCCTTGGAATAATAGATAACAGTATTGAGCAAATCAATGAAAATGTTCAGAAAATATGCAAACAGCTCCACAATTATCCATTAGCACTGACTCAAGCTGCTTCGTACATCAAAATGGATAATGGTACTAAAGATGCTATATACAACAACATATCAGAATATATTACATTATTGGAGAAAGATAGGAGGCTGGCCCTTTCTTATCCTATTGCTGGCAGGAAAGATTTGGAAAAAAATAGCATATGTAAGAGTCTAGGAATAACGTTGGACAAGCTTAGGAAATCGACAAATGATATCATGGACTGCATTTCGTTTTTCCATTGCGAGAAGATCCGTGTAGAAATGGTTGCTAATATTCTCTCAAAACCGGAAGAAGAAATAAACGAGGCTTTTACATCTTTGCACAAATATACTATTTGCACAAAACCAGGAAAGAAAAATCGTCAATACTATATTTCGATTCACCCAATGGTACAAGAAGTGCACAATTGTACCATGGAAAACAAGGAAGGGATTCTAGAAGCGACTGTTATTGCCATATTTAAAAGAATGGGGCAAAATCAACAAGAATTCGTTGAGGATATGAGGCATCTTAAAGCTATCTGGGACCACGTGGCAAAGAACAGAGAATTAAAATTGAAGTACATATCGCTACCCAGTAAAATATCCAAAGCGTACTACACTTTTGCAGGTTACTATCGATATGGCTATGAATTCAGCTGTAAAGTTGCGGAAGATTTAGCTGCCTTTGAAAGTCCGGATGATACTATCAAAACATATTATTTAAAAATGTTGTATTGGAAGGGGAACTTTCTTCAGAAAATTGGCGATTTTGATGAAGCTTTAAAAGTTCTAAAAGATGTACTAAATTTGCAACTAGATCTCCCGAAACAGAATGACAAGAAAATGTTGTGGACTCGATATAGCATCGGGGTTGTAAAAATGCGTCAAGCAAAATTGAACGAGGCTATGGACATTTTTAGTTTAGTTCATAGTATCATTATAGCTAAAAGCAAAAGCGATGAGGAGGATTATAAGGATTTGTTGATGGAGGTAGAAAATGAAAAGGCTTCAGTTTTATTTAATCAGTGCAAATATAATGAGTCTTTGGAGTTATACAACAATACATTAAGTAGTAAAATAAGAGATCTGGGGAAAAATCATGCTAGTACCTTGAATACTAATCATTGTATTGGGATGCTTAAATTTTTTCAGGGTAAATATGAAGAAGCCTTAGCTATTTTCGAATGGGTGGCAGAAATTACAAAAACAGAGAAATTACGTCGTGACAGAGTACAGGCTCAATGTTGGATGTCTAGATGCCTAAGGCTCCTTAAAGAATATGAGCAGGCTTTGAAACTGGGCAATACTGTCTTAAAAGAAAAGGTAAAAATATTTGGGGAGAATCATATAAATGTTTTAGGAACGAGGCAAAATATTGCCACAATCTACTTTGATGAGGGAAAATTTGACAAAGCGCTAATAAGATACGACAATATCTTAAAAGTTCGAGGAAAAAGTACTGGACCCCAAGTATCCATTGTTGCTACTTACAAAGCACAGCAAGGCAGCTACTCTTAGAGCTCTTGGTCGTTATGATGATGCATTACGACTTATAAAGGAGGTTTTGGTTATACGTAAAGAGTTATACGAAGAAGACCATGTTGACGTATTGGCATCTGAACATGAAAAGGCAACAATAAAATCTTATCTAGGACAACATGACTCCGCATTGAAATTGTATAAAATGGTGTTGGAGGGAAGAGTAAAGATTATAGGAGAAAGTCACCCTGATACAATGCATACGCAAAATGAAATTTCACGTGTGAATAAACTGAAAACGAAATACCCATTGGTTAACAAACAAAATGCTTTGGCATTGTTATTAACTGCTATTCTTTTTCTCAGTGTTGCGTTGTGGTTTGAAGTAGTGTAGCTGAGTAGTATTACGAAATTAGAAAAAGGGTATTATCCCTTAATCTAATGGCTAATTCTTGACTTCAGCTCACTATCGGCCACTCAGAATTACATATAAATGTATATACATTACGTCTTATATCAATTAGCCAGCGTCAGTATAGGTATTGTGTTGCATAGCAATCCATAATTAGATACAGTAATTTTTAAGAGTCCCAATAGTTAATAGTGACAAAGACCATCTTATGCAATTTGTGTAGCATGCAGACAAAGCAGAGTAATTAGTGCCAATTAATTAAGGTATGTAGCAAATGTACTTGCTATCTTTATGGTAATGCCCATGCTGTCTATATGTCTGTGTCCGTACGTATACGTCTGTACGTCTCCGTGATGACTTAAGAAATACAGAGAATTCTTTCAAGCTTTCTGAACATGTTTTAAGGGTCGTATTCGTATATAAATAATTGTACAATTAAATAAATATTTACTTGATTATGTTCATAACTGTCTAAAATAATTAATTTCTATACTATCTGATTTTAACGGAGCAGTATATACCTAATAAATTTGAAAGCATTGGTTGGTTATTAAGGATAACGTTTATTTAGCAATGCATAAGCAGTTCTTTTAGCGTATAGTGATAAGTACAATGACCGAATTATGATTATTACTACTGCAACTTGAACTGGAATTTGAGCACGACGAAACACGAATATCATTAAAGTAATTAATATGTGAACTTTAGAAGTATCCTTTGGTAGATCTGTGATATCTGTATTTATGTTATTTTATTATGTATTCTTTGCTAAACAGTACTCCCATTTAAAATTATAACAATTTATTATCAATTAATAATATTTTCGTCTGACATTAACAGAACAGTCCCACATTTAAAAATGAAATGACGTGTATGACCTGAAAATAACTCCCTTCTTATAATTACATGACTCTATTTTGGTTTAAACATTGGCTCCTTACTATGATTCGTGTCAAATGATACTTAACATTTCTTCAGAGACAGACATTAAAAACTACAAACAGATGTAACTATTCCTATAATTAAATTGGCATTGTATCAATGCAGGAAAAGAGTTAGGAACTATCTGTCGTCTTTTTAGAAGTCAAATAAATGTCGTATTGTATGTAATGTAGTGTAATTTTAAAACGAAATTAACCTAAGTAGTTCAAATCGGTTTGGTAGACATAAATACATTCGTGTACGACTTTCACCTTATCGCTACAAAGTGGCCAAAACATGAAACTTGTGAGGATAGCAACCATTGTAAGTTGAAGCGTGCTACTAAACATTGGAAATATTATTCATATCATTACAATGTCAATATCAGTATCTAGTGCTGGGCGCTATAGGTACTTAAAACAAAGATTCGCAGCTTATAATGATTTGAAATTTTGCATGTCTCAAAACGAAACTACATATGGCAGTATGGTAGGCTCTTTGGTAATATTGCTCAGGGGCTATCGTCGTTGAAAAGAAATGCGACCGCCGGAATTATTTGTGTCTATGCCTAAGAAATACAATTCAAAAGGTTCCTTGTTCCTTCTGAACTTAGAGTCATCAGTATTAACCGAAATGTGTAAACGAGCTAAATAAGCTTAAAATCTATGACGCCGTGATAATAAATTGGTATATAAACTTACAGGTGGATTTATATAGGTACTCCCCAAATGTATAATTTGTCTGCAACATACCTACCATTTTAGTCTTGAACTTGAAACACATATACCCATTCACTTAAATACACAGTTGCTCATTTCGTCAGTTCACTTCAATCCACATCTACTCATTTCGTCAATTCACTTAAAACCACATCTTTTCATTTTGTCATTTCACTTAAATGCATGTGTCACCTCACAGATTTTCCTTCGTAGCTGATATGGTGTTGGTAATGTAGAAAATTCTGAGAGGTTAAACATGGATTAAAGTAAAATGACAAAATGAGAAGATTTGGATTTAAGTGAACTGACGAAATGAGCAACTGTAGATTTAAGTGAATGGGCATCTAAGGTCGATATACTCATTTATGTTTATCGTTCTTGCCGTGACGTTCTGAGCTTTCCTGTGACTGCGACGCAATGCAAAAGCGAGTGAAGAGTTGAAGGCTGAAGGTTAGATTTCGGAAGTCAAGTGTAATAAATGTAAGTATAATGCAGTTATAATAGGTGGTAATCTGGTTTATTCTATATTCATGTTAGTATACCAAGTAGACGAAATGGGGAGATTATGCATGGGCATGGGCTTGATACATGGGTGTACATATAAGTTGTCAATGATAAAGACACAAATATATTGTTATTACATAGTAGGTTAACAATTTTACTGTATACATAATTCATTGGTAATTGCATATATTAATAATAGAAGGTACTTATAAAGATAAAGCTGTTCACCAAGATTGTGAACACACACAGCCATACAAAAACAAACCTCCTCAAAAGGCAGGAACCTGTATTTTTAAGTGTCATTGTTAAATTTTTCATAAATAATAAAATGGAGAATTTTGAATCTTTTAAACCGAAATATTACGCATTAATTACATGCCTGGTGATAGTTGTTTTAATAGTGGTAGCTCTGTCCTTGTTAACAATTTATTCAACAGTAGATGAAGAATTAGCGAAACGAAGAACAAACGAAAGTGCGATTGTACTGGAATACGATTTAAGTGAATCTGATCACAACACAACAGAGATTTTATTTTAAATGGTGTCAAAGATATTAATCAGATTTTTAAAAAAAATGCCGGTTTATTTGGGCCTATGCCGAAGACATAACATAAATGCAATTAAAAAAGTTGTTCCTGAATTTGGAGTCATCAATATTAACCGAAATGTCGAAACTGACAATTAGAAAAAGGTACTGTATTGAAATAACTTAGAATTTCTGATAATTGTCGTTTTGACCGTTATAACCACTAGTAGTTTGAACCACGACCCAACACTGTAAGTGATGAGATAAAAACGATGGAAGGGTAGAGGATAAAAATAGAAGTGGACATGTGTATAATTCTCATACGATTTCGTGAAACAATGATCTACTACGTGATGCAATTGAATCAGATTTTCCCTATTTATTACTGTAACCACGTAAGTTAATTCTGATAACGCTGCGCTGATTACAAGTGAATTATTAATTCACTTGTTATCAGCGCTTTTAATTGGGCTATTATTGTTCAGTCCGGACTCAGGACTCACACGACGTTTCTTTCCAATTCCGAGATATGGATACCTAGTAGAGCATACATTCCCACTTGATATTTTTCCAGACCCCCGTGTTTTGACCTGTTGCAAAACTTCCAGGTGGTGTCACTCAACTAGAGAAGACCTAGCCCAAGCCCCGCTCCCTTCATAAACGGCAGGCTAATTATATAAATTAATATAGTTTAAGTTAGATTACAAACAAAGAGTAGCGTACTAACGTTTGAATGTTTACATTATTACATAGTACAATATTGCTAGTGGTATATACATAACACTAAAAATATCAGCGAAGCGCACATTTAATATTGAAAATGTGCACGAAGAGCCGAAAATTTTGCCTTTCTTAGACATATCACAAATATATTATATGAAACATGTGCACGAAGCGCAGAAAATTTGTCCAATATGGTGGATAAGGGTGATTTGTTTCACCAAAAAAACTATCGAGAAATTAAATACAAAATGGATTTGTAAAAAATGGCAAGTACTGGAACAAAGACCAACTGTAGAAATCACTCGGTGAGAGGATTGTGTGTTGTTGTTGTGTGTCCAGGAAGCTGAGTGACAGTTTCCATCGGAATACCTGTCAAAGCATCGCTTATCTCTTTCGTTGAGACAAGACAACAGTTTTCCGGCGCCTATGCTAATTGAGTTAGCGTAGGCGGAGGAATACAGGAATACGACTTAGAGTGTATTCCTGACAATACATAATATTGTTATTGTTATTATACATAATACATAATACATAATATTGTTATTGTTATTATACATAATACATAATACATAATATTGTTATTGTTATTATACAATGTCATGCCTCATGCCAAATGTGCTATCAGCTCTTAAGGCTGCCTCGATGATACGATTGCTTAACAACGGGCAGTAACAAGTAATTTCACTACAGGGCTAATGACAATAAAAAAAACCCAGTCTGTAGAAGTAAATTGGCGACTTTCCTCCCCGTAGTAAAAATTAGCACAGTCTAGTGCAGCCACAAAGCAAGGTATAGGAAAACCTTGGGAAAAGCGTAGAAAAGTGATGTGATAACTCCATTTGGGAGGAACAAATTTCAAAGTGTAGTACCTTCAAAAATAAAAGACAATATTTTTCAGGGGGTATCGTGTGTCTATTTATTTTACTTTTTCATACAAAAGAGAATGAGACGAGTTTGTCAAATCTCCATGCATTTCTCCCACTCCAAAAACTATTTAATTTTGAAAACTGTAGGGCGTTTTGGGGGAAAAGGGCCATGATACCCCCTCAGAAAATATGTGGTTCATGTTTTAAAAAATATGGCAACTTTTTGTTTTCCACGGGGGATGTATTATTGCTGTTCTACGCATCGACCAGGTAGCCTTAAGTAGCTAAGTAGTTTATTTTATATAAAACTGAGTTATATGTATAAAACAGCAGCAGTTTAATTTAGTTGCTACCGTTGGAACCCCTAATTCGATAATCATGCATCAAGTTTCAATGTAAAAGTTATTTTTCAATTTTTAACGAATAAAATGGATTCCGAAGTCCAAAACTTAATTCAAAAAGATATTGATTACTTAGCTGGCAACACGAAAGAGTTGTTGCGTCTTACAAACATCTGCATGGAAAAAAAAAATACTTACCCAAAATGAAGCAGACGAAATCGTAAGTCGTAATTTTTAAATTAATAAATTATATGTTCTGAATTAATTCACCAGGGTCAACCTTTGCTAGAAGCACATCATTGATGCTAAATATTAGTGGTTGACCCAGGGATGGGTGAACTATTAAGAGCGTAAATTAGTACATGCAAACTATTTTTCCAATAGCTTTGTATAGTAAACGTGGAGTAATGATAAATATTTGAATATTTTATTTACAATAAAAGTTTTCATTTTAATTTTATCCAGCACAAGACGTTCAAAATTGAATACGAACAATGCACATACTTTTATCAAGCTATACAAAAGAAGATCAAGGGTGTAGGTGACCTCCATGACATTTTTCATCGAAGTGGAAATACTCATCTCATAGAGCGATTGAAAATCAGCTCTTGTAAAAATCCCCAAGACCGTGATAGGATTTGGTTTGAAGTTCCTTCTTTAGGAAAGAATTTCGTTGGTAGAAATCATGAATTGGAGAGCATTCATAAGGAGTATGAGGAATCGTTAAAAACAAACAGACTTGCGGTGGTTGCAATCACAGGTTTAGGAGGACAAGGGAAAAGCGAACTCGCCAAGCGTTTTGCTCAGGAGTTTTTGGAGAAATGGGAAGGTCATTGCGTGTGGATACATGCTGATAAACTGAATATTCTAGGGTCAATACAAAGATTTGCGGAGTCCATCAAAATACCATTGGAAGCTCCTAATAAGAAAGAAAAACGGATAAGAGAGCTTTCACGCGATATTGCCGAGTATTTTAAAAATCAAAGACGTCTCTTTATTTTTGACAACATAGAAAACTTTGAAGACGCTGTTTTAAAAGAAGTCTTGGAAACACCTAAAGGCAGCGATCATCCTTTAGTAACAAAACCATTGATTATATTTACATCACGGTCCCCAACATTCACAAAGGCACTTGGCTTGGATGTCAGGTCTGTACCTTTAGAATCTTTGTCCCCGGATCATGCAGTGACATTTGTTAAGCAAAGCCTTGAAATAGAGGACAGCAATGCAGTCGTCCATGATAAGGTGCAAACAATTTGCGAACAACTCCATTATTATCCATTAGCACTAACCCAAGCTGTGTATTACATCAAAAGTGATAATGGTAGTCCAGATGCAATTATTAACAATGTATCAGAGTATATTGCCTTACTGAAGAAAGATAGAAAGAAGGCATTATTATTCCCTGCTGGTGGAGATGTAGAAAAAAATGTATGCAAGAGTCTAGGAATTACTTTAGAAAAACTCAACAAACCTACTGAAGAAGTCCTGAACTGCATTTCATTTTTCTACCGTGAGAATATCCATACAAAAATGGTAGCCAATATTCTCTCAAAATCGGAAGAAGAAATAACCGAGGCATTTAAATCTTTGTGTAAATATACTGTTTGCACAAAAACCACCCTAGAAGAACACCCGGACTACTTTTCCATTCACCCAATGGTACAAGAAGTGTGTAATTGTAACATGAGTAACAATGACATTCTGGAAACGATTGTTACTTCCATATTGAAAATAATGGGGCAAACTCAACAGGAATTTGTTAAGGGTAAGGATATGATGCACCTACAAGCTATCTGGGACCATGTGGCAAAGGACAGAGAATTAAAATTGAAATACATATCGCTACCCAGTAAAATATCCAAAGCGTACTACACTTTTGCTGGTAACTATCGATATGGCTATGAATTTAGCTGTAAAGTTGCAAAAGATTTAGGTAACTACGAAAATCCAGATGATACCGTCAAAGCTTATTATTTAAAAATGTTGTATTGGAAGGGCAACTTTCTTCAGAAAATAGGGGATTTTGCTGAAGCTTTAAAAGTTCTGGAAGATGTACTAAATTGGCAACTAGATCTCCCGAAACAGAATGACAAGAAAATGTTGTGGACTCGATATAGCATCGGGGTTGTAAAAATGCGTCTAGCAAAATTGAACGAGGCTATGGACATTTTTAGTTTAGTTCATTGTACCATAACAGCTAAAAGTAAAAGCGATGACGAGGAATATAAGGATTTGTTGATGGAGGTAGAAAATGAAAAGGCTTCAGTTTTATTTAATCAGTGCAAATATAATGAGTCTTTAGATTTATACGATAATACAAGTAGTAAAATTAAAGATCTGGGGAAAAATCATACTAGTACCTTGAATACTAAGCATTGCATTGGAATGCTTAAATTTTATCAAGGTTACTATAGCGATGCTCTAGAGATTTTCAAAGAGGTGACAGAAGTTGCTGAAGCAGAACAATTACGTCGTGACTGCGTTCAGGCCAAATGTTGGATGTCCAGATGCCTAAGGCTCCTTGAAAAATTTGATGATGCCTTGGAACTGGGTAATACAGTCTTAAAAGAAAAGGTAAAAATATTTGGAGAGAATCATATAAATGTTTTAGGAACGAGACAAAATATTGCCACAATCTACTTTGATAAGCAAGACTTCGAAGAAGCGTTAAAACAATACGATGCCATCTTAAACGTTGCGGAAAAAGTACTGGACCCCAAATATCCTTTGCTACTACTTACAAAACACAGCAAAGCAGCCACTCTTAGAGCTCTTGGACGTTACGATGATGCATTAACCCTAGCATTCCCGGCATAGTCGTTCCAACGACTTTCGAAATGTAGTGTACAGTGGGGTGGTGATGGGGATGTCACATAACCTCAGGATTTTTTGTATTTGTTAAGAATCTATCTATCTGTATATAATTTT
>JABASH010003224.1:0-17179 GCA_019776445.1 Tomocerus maximus | reverse complement strand
CAACTGCACAAATGCAAACTCAAGTCAATTATTAACCAGTTATTACAGCATTCAACTTGGGATGAAAAGAAAACTTTCAGAACTGTAATAACATTTTAGTCCAAGTTTCTTCATAATTTGCACTCGAATCATCAAAAATTCATAAGATCTGTCTTTTATAATAAGATATAACTTTATTAGATTATTTCCCTGTGTAGCTTAAAGTTATAGGTACCTGCACTCTAGTTTTATATTTATAAGATTTGATATTTTTTTCTTTTCCTTGGTGGGAACCGTAATAAGCATTTAAAACTAATTTGGAAGTAAATAAATCGTTGCACTAAAAATACATGTGCGGCTAAATAGCCGACATGGTTCATTTTAGTAGAAAGCACAAAACAATTAGTTCGAATGCGCATAGAATGCACTTTGACCGAATTTAATGCACCTTGTTATTTTTTGCGCTATCAATCCCCAGACTAGTATGAAGATATGGTGGGGTTTTGGTGAAATGGGAAATGAGTTAGTCGGTCAAAACTCGTGGTACTAAGATGAGGTCCTGTGGTAACTGCAAAGTAACTGTGATGATGTTGCAGGTGTGTTTGGCTTATGAAGTGGTAGTAGCTCGTATAGCGTACTACTTAGACGCACGCATAGAGTATTCAAGTGTGTATGGCTAAAGAGGAAGGGAAGGTAAGTTGGTTGTTCTGTGGGCTAATCTATTAAGGAGTTCTTTTGAAGTGATCATAACATAAATGTTAAGGTAAAGATGCTGGAGCCCCTGAGGTGGACACAGCCGGTGGCTTGAAATGTACAATGTACACACGAAGAGTTTGAGTCGCTCTTTTGTACTGCCCTGTGCCGTGCTCTTGCCACAGTGGAAAAGGAAAATGCTGATTTCTGAGGGAGGTGTGGATATTATGCTTGAAATGTACAATGTACACACGAAGAGTTTGAGTCGCTCTTTTGTACTGCCCTGTGCCGTGCTCTTGCCACAGTGGAAAAGGAAAATGCTGATTTCTGAGGGAGGTAGTGGATATTATTGGTGAGGAACTGTAGAGTGTAAGTGCACTACTGCTCTGATCCTCTAAAGAATAGTGGATGAGTGTCTCGCAGTAGAAAAGGCCCGACCCGGCAGAGCCAAAGCATTTATTATTTTATTATGTATATTTCCACACAGTGTAATGGTAATAGTCGTCAGTTACAGGGAAGCTGGGGAATAATCCAGAGTGAATCATGTTGCATTTAGTGAAGTAATAATTTGTCTGACGGAAATGTCCGTATTATAACTCTTTCATAGTGGTGGTTTTGTTTTTTTGGTGGGATGCTGGTCGTCCGTTTAGATAGATGGTCTAAATAAAAGATGATCCTTTCTTCGATGCGAAATACTACGTATCTGTATAAGTATCACCCAATTTGAAATTTGAGACAGACAAGATTCTGTTGAAGACTTAAGCAAATTTTGGGGAAAAGGGGAGACAAAGGTAATCGAAGGTGCTATTGGAACATTAGAAGGCGTCTTGGAGAGTAGTGCAGGATAATTTGTAGGAAAGATAGGAAATGGGCGTATGTAGCTGCTGCTGAAACAAAGTTGGGACTCCGTACATGCCATATTATGCTGTAGTTGGTAGTGTATACAGATGCAGTGTGTGTCAGAGAAAGAATGAGAGAATCTCGGCGCTGGGCTCAGTTAGACGAGTGAATCGTGGATTGAAGTACACAGAGGTTTCACAGACTACACCAAGAACATACATAGAGTACGAGGAAAGGAAGAGAGAATGGGAGTCGGAGTCATATCTGAAGAGAATTGAACTGTAGGAACTAAACTGTTGTGAAGCCAAAGTTAACTCTGGTGAAGTCGCTGCTGCAGCGTTTGAAGAACAGAAAGGCAGTGAGTGAAGAGAAGTGCTGAGTTAAGTATATCTCTGTAGTAGTGGAGTGAAGGGGAGAGTGCATAGATTTTTAGTCTGTTCTCAGTCGGCTTGCTATGCTTGCCGAAGTCTGAGCTGAAGTCCTTTTTCCCTTACACAACTCCACTTTACATCTTAGTAACAATAGCGAGGAAACAAATTCCGAGGAAAATAAAAGAATTTCCTAACCTGAGACGAGGATCGGACAATGCGTAAGTAGAGACACGCAGGAACATAAGTCAAAGATCGGAGTTTGTGTCAAGTTGAGCTAGGAAATGTGTTGTGTGAGGGCAATAGAGCCCTGAACATTAATATTCACTGTTCATTAAAACTGTTTCGTTCCATATTTATCAACTATTTACTTATGCTGTTGTAAATAGGTAGGAGAATAATGGCGTGAGTGGAAGACCAGGACAGCTGACGGAGAGAAAGACGAGCTCGTTAACTTAGCCGTAAGAATACAATTAGAAATTACAATAGAGGCACGACACGACAAGACAGTTCAGATCATAAAGAACCCTACCTACTATTTCAGAGAAGCCGAAGTGAAGAATTCCTGATCCAACGCAATTACTGACGAAGGGTCATCCACGTGAGAGTCACAAATTGACGTTGACAATTTGCAAGAAAATTTGCACAGAAGAGGAGCCAGGGGGCTTGTTCAGATCTCAGAGTCTAGGGGCAATTTAAACATTTCAATTGAACTGATGAGTTAATAGAGTTTTGAGTCTTGACTTCAGTTACACTTGCACTCTGTCTACGCTAAGTGGATGTTTGTACATCTTCCAGTCACTTCTTCAACTGGACATCACAGGACAGAGAATCACAAAGAATGTATCTCCTGTCTCACAAAAAATAGTGTCTACATGTAATGTTAACAAGTAAAGGACAGGTAGAAAAAGACTTACATAACTCACTTATTGCGTGGTGCGTGAAGTGCTAGAGAGACTCTTGACTATGAGTTGGTTTAAGGGACTACAAGGAGCCCAAGGGCCCTTTTTCTTGTGCCTCATCTTCCTAGTGTTCACCTTGGCCCACACCATTCCACACCAGGTCAGTCATTGTAAACATAGCCTTGGTATTTTACCTATTATTACATTTATCTGTCTGTATACACCTTCTTTTAGTGCATCTCTTAATGCATAACTCGAGTGTATAAATCCAGTCTTAATTCTCGTGTAGATAAGCTAACTACGGAAAGGTATTGGTAAATCTAACAATAAGTCTTTAAGAGAACACATTAAAACATTCCTATGTCTCGTATTATGTTTACGTAAGTATAATCTTTCCTATACATTAATATCAAGACAGACATGGGTTAGTATTCGATACTTCGTTGCGTTAGTTAAGTTCATTGCGTTTATGTTCACTGCATACTTATGTGTGCTGTGTTAAATACTTTATGCATTTACATTAGCTAGCTCGCTCGTTTTGAAAAAGAGAATGGTACGCCTTGCACTTGCATACGTATGCAATCATGCATAGAGAGTCTAGTCGACAAACAAACTGTTTCGTTCATAGAGAGACAGATCCACACATAAAGTACAGCTTAGATCCAATCCAATCTGACTCTCAATTTCCATAACATCAATCCAAGCCGGGAAAGGCTCTTTGGCTATCCCATTTATGGTAGCATACCTTAACCTAAAGATATAGATAAATTGAGATTTACCTTCTCAACTTTTAATCAGGAGCTGGCTCAAACTCGTCTCGCCTCTCCTCTCTACCCCTCAAGACACAGATAAATATTTAGATTTACAGTGATTTGAACTAAGAGCTAGAGTCAACTATGGTTTGCACGGAAAGTGAGAAAAAATCATTTTGCTACTGTTAAATGGATAGCTGACAATTGCAAAATCCAGATAATGCTCTCCGGCCTTCCTTAGACAAATGGCCTTTTTACATTTTCAGACACCCGTCAAGAGTGAGATGTTTTGAATGAAGCAATAAGGATCAAGTGTTCTGTAAGGACTTTATTCTTTTACTGCTCTACGCTGCCGCGATTTACAACTGCAACTCTATTACTCAAAAGATCGTATTTATGCTCGCAAGACATCTTGACATAGACTTTCGAGCCTTAAGATGAGTCCATGTCAGTTCAAAGTCTACTCTGTAGTGTATAGCTGTCTTTTCAATAGCTCAAGTAGTTTATTAGCATTGGTAACCAACTTTGTAAGTAAAGTACTAACTAACAAAACCTCTTTACCTAACCAGAGAGTGATTTCACAACTGACTCATTGCTTTTGCCTCCCTGTGTGTCATTTTTCTCTGACCTTAAATAACAAACTTGCATTTTGATGGCACGTTGTTGCTTAACTGCAACTTAGTTCCTTGTGAATGAGTTTTAGAAATAGAAATTGGTACACCCACATAAAGATGAAATTGAAATATAGATGCATAACCTCCCATTTCCCGTCAAGTCAACTTTGCAGTGATTTTTAGAGTTGGGTTTAACCCAAAGTGAATTAAAAAGGTTCGTTTCTCTGTCAGATTCTCTGAATAAGGAGTTACTGACACTGACACAAAGGCAGAAGCACTCGCTAAAATCCCAGGATATCTTGTTATTGTCTAAAATTAGATAACACATCAACGCTGTTGGTAAGTAGGTATGATATTATGTACATATTTGTGTGATTTGGTCCTAGATTGTCTAGCCAAGCGTTGCAGACAGAAAATTGTAGTGCAATGGCATGTGAGTCATCCACATGTCAGATGTGAATTGAAATTTTAATAAATCTTAGAGTGAGAAATGATGGAAAGAACATGCAATGTGTACATAGTGGACTAAAATGCAATTACACATGTTGCAGATGAGTCTGCCTCAGACATAAGATTAGATCTATGGCAAGGATAGCAAATAGCTAGTCAAGTTACGGTACAGCAAGCAAAATACATGACAGACAAAACGAAATACATATGCGTAGTGGATATGGCTAACCTGTATTGACTAAGCATTACAATTGTGTACATGATCTCAGTTTCTTTATACAAGACACAGATACACAATGCACTCCTTATTATATTACATTGTCTAGCATGTATTTGCGGTATTATATTTTGGTGTCTTTAGCTATCCACTCTCCACGCATTGAAATCATAATCTTCAAATTATAGTGCATTTAGTATTTAGCATTCTGTAATAATAGCTGACGCATGTATACCATTGGAAAATACAGCAATGGTGGTATAAGTAGGAAGTATCATAGTGGGAGCACCTCTTTTCAAACATAAAACATCTCTCGAAAGTTGCACTTGCCATATAAGGGCCTCTTTTATTCTTGCACCCCTACACCAACACCAATTATAATTACTTTACTATTGCTCCATTCACTTACTTAATCATTAACCCATCTGCAGTGTCTCATTCATGAAATCTCTCCCACCAAAAATCTTGTCATTCAATCAAACAACTGTTTGCCAATCTGTTTCGCTGCCCACGCTCGGACAACAGTGTCCCAGCTCTAGAAAAGTACCTACAACTGTCTGACGACTCCTTTTAGAGGACCTTGCCTTCTAGTCCTTTACACACTCACACACAATTAGGATTATGTAATGCTAAATGGGATGAAGCTTGTTATGCACTGCCAACTACTTATTCACAGACACATGTTCCTAAATTCAAAAAAACTCTCCGGCTCTTGTCTGACGTGAGAATTGTTGTGTTGTGAGCGAGTTTTCTTTCTTCTATTTGTACAAGAGGTAACTTTCGAACAATGTTGACCGAACTGACTGAATGTCAACCTTCTCTTGTTTTTCTCTGCCCTTTTTTCCTCCTCTTATCTCCTCTAGTTATTTATATTTGGTGAAAGAATCCTAATCCTAGCTCTGCAGCTCCCATCTTCCCTCTCAGCCTACTCTCATCTCTGCAACTTCATTCCCAACTTACCCTTGCTAGCTAATCCTCTAGCTTAACAAGGCAATGCACCAA
The DNA here is from genome assembly GCA_019776445.1 of Tomocerus maximus. Lineage (NCBI taxonomy): Eukaryota > Metazoa > Arthropoda > Collembola > Entomobryomorpha > Tomoceridae > Tomocerus > Tomocerus maximus. The sequence continues at coordinate 11,362 of JABASH010003224.1, read as the reverse complement.
GAAAAAATATTTTCATGTCCCACCAAATCTTCTTCTCTTGTCATACCCTTCACACACACTTTGAAAATACATTTACCTAGCCACTGTTATCGTATACTTACATTCAAAACCAGAATTCGGAAAATATGGGAGCAGGTGCATACTTCTCCACGAAATATTTCCTTTTTTCAACCCCTTTTCACCCATTAATTATCAATAGCTTCCAAAGAAGTTAATATTCCTTATTAGTATGTACTGTCTTGAGTACACAATGCACACACTTCACACATTAACAGGATTACGCTCAAACTTCATATTTTATCCATTTAAATCTCTAAACGAAATACAGAAATCCAAAGATCCTCCTGTCTTCTGACATATTTCTTTACTGGATTGCATCCCTTTTGTGCATTTCTAGTGTTTTTGTGCAGGATTCCCAGTTTATTTCCTAAACAGTCTACAAATCAATGTGTAAAAGCGATAAATAGTCATTTCCTAAAATAAATGACCTCATTTAGTGTGGCACCGGCACGCGAATGCAATGGAATTACTAATGAATGTCCACTGATGCAACTGACTTCATAAATAACTGTGAATGATGATGATCGCACTTTAAAAATTTCTCAGTGCACAATCCACCAAGTAAATTAGAGATAGGAATGTCAATAAAAGTTAAGCTAACATAACGTAGATACAGAAGAGAACTTTTATGAGTTTTCATTCACATAAATATAGCTTAGATTGCAAGAACACACAGGGATACATGTACATGTATATTCATTGTCAGTTCACGGAGTTCATCCATCAGCAAGTGTGGAAAAAGAATGCTGATCATCAAATAAAAACCCACAAGCCACAAAGTTGTCGATTACAAAAACTGCAAATATAGAATATTAGTCAACCTTTGGCTTTGTCTGACTCAGAAAACATAACTGTAACAGTTTTATTGAAGTGACGAATAGTGTATACGATCTTTAATATCGGAAAATGTAGGACGGAAGCTTTTTTCTTTGTTTGCACTTGATGAATGCACATTGTGTGTGTATTTATTTTAGTTGGCAGAATGTAAGATGCATAGAGAAAACGTTCGTTGAAAGGTGAGACAGTTCAGTAAGGCCATAAGATATAATATTTCTGTATTTAGGTCCCATAATAGTATAACTATGCCATATAAGTATGTACAACGACAAGACAGTTCTAACAAGGTATCTACCGTGATAAAATATGACCAAATGAATACAAATATCAGCAGCAGTCATGTCTATTCGTAAGTACATAAATATCCCGAATGTACTTATAATACTTGACTAGTGAAGATGCTAAGACATAAATAATTAGGTGTCCCGTGATGAAATGCCTCAGAGCTGTTGGTACCTACTAAATTCTAAATTACTCTGCAGACCCGTGACTAAGAATCACAGATAGTTTTAGGTATAATTGAATAGCAAGTAGGTACTGTTTACGATACACATGAATCAAATCCAATGAAATGGAATAAAATGAAGGTGTCTCGGCAGGATATACATAGAGATAAGAAAACAAACGCAAAAAAGTCTGTAGGTGTTATGGTGTTGTTATGTTGTGTGATAGTTGATAGGCAGTTGATAAGAGGATGAACGATGAACAAGGCTCACAATGTAGTGTAGAAAAGTTTTGTTTGGACAAGCCTGACGTAAGCCCTTTTAACTTTAACAGTGAATTTCGTAGTTGAATAGTCGGCATGTTCAGTCAAAATAAATCAGGTTTCCTGTCTAACTTCTCATCAGCCTTTTCCTCTCCTTCCCTTGCCATTCAAGTTTGCATCTACTTTTGTTTTGTCGTGTTTGACTCGACTACGGCCACGGATTAGCAGCTCCTAGTCGAATTGAGATGAGAGCATGTATGTGGTATGTGTACAGAGACAATAGGAAACCATCGGAGGAACATCAGACAATTATTCCAAGCTAACTCAAACTAATGCAGTTTTGCGAGTAACAACGCTGACTCATGCAGACTACTTATCAGCTAAAACATCATTATCATTTTCATATGCAATTCTACGAGCACATTCTCTGATGCCAAACAGTTTTCAATCACTCCACCGGACTGGACATATAAAATCTTTGTATTCACTAGCATTAGTGTTATGTAATGTAAGTCTTTATCTATAGCCGCCGTTTGGACACAAACTTCTCTTTCATTCTCCCATTAAAAGTGCATTTACTTTAAATGCTACCTAACTACATGTAATTATTATTTTTTCATTGTCTATGTATGTGTAGTGCCTATGTGTATAAATATGTACTTTGTAATACAAGTGTGTGAGTCGGTCGGTGGCATTGGAAAATGATTACTAGTGCAAAGAAATAGTCAGACAGACGAGTCTATAAACACTTTTGCTTAAACTCTTAGCTAACCTTCTTAATCAATTGTGAAATGCTATAAGACATACAAAGGAACAACATTGTGCTTGTTTGTATGATAATATTTGCCTGGTGGCGATAAATATTATTTTACTCCTCATCCGCACAGGGAGATCCATTATGCACAGTAATATTTACAATTATGAAAAGATTACAAGATACCTACAAGGCAGTAGGATTTAAAAATACCACAGGAGAAGGCTAAAGAAAAGATCTCCAGATCAGATTACAATTAGTTTATTACTTATGGCGGAGTGGTAGGAGTGAGAGAGCTCACACAATTGCAAATAGTTAAAAACTAAGACACGCAATGGGAATTGACAATAATAGACGGCATGAGGTATTGGACAAACGCCTTTTCAGATGTTATTACAAGCCCGACAATCGAATCAAATTAAATTGAGACTGCATGCTTTGCCCCGTCATGTCTGGTCGTGCTTCCTTTTATTTAGTCTGTGTGACTGGGAGTCTGAGCCGCTTATGCAAGTAATTGAACAGAACAGTAGGTGAGTGACTAATGGCTGGAAATGAGGAGACCAAACAAATATAGGAGAGACCAGTTTGTTCACCTTCGTACATTCTGTCTATAATATTCCCTACGATGATGATCATATGCTTAAGGTTACTATTAAGCCCTATAGATATTATGATTATAGTTTGAGTAGTTTTCTTGAGAGAAGATTCATTTGAATGTTTTCTTGCCTGGTTTGCTTATCCCGAGGGCTAAGTCCTCTTTCATGTAAAATGCAGTGCATATTTGGTCATTGGGCTCGGCCAAGTGATTTACTGACCCATCTGATCCTTCCTCGACGAATTTTTTGAAAGCTTTCTTTCTATGTGCATAGATAATTTGATTCGGACATCTTTTCTGATCTATGAGGATATAATGCTGCGTAAAATTACGCAGGACCTCCACCAACTAAGTTTATTAGGATCTCTCTCTGGGAATTTCCTAGGGAGCCAACTATTGATCCTGCATTTATGCAGTAATTTGGAGGATCATTACAATTGAGGCTGGAATAGACAATAAATATAGCTCGGCTCTTATTTTGATATTTCTGGGCAGCGTAGGAAAGTAGACGTCAGAAGTAGTACTTTAAGTACTAGTTGCAGCAGTCCTTATGCCTCTCCGCTGGCTCATCCTTCTTTACATGGCGATAAATTCAGATCCTGCTGGAAAAGAGGAAACTGAGACTCCGGGAAGAACATCCCAATCCTAGTCTAGTAAGTTGTTGAAACGTGTTCAGATTTGTCCCAATTCGCAGACTCGGGGACTTTGTCGATATTTTCGGCGCCACACTGGCGGCTTTTTTCTCCATTTCACATCTTCCTCTATCCATAACGGCTACATTAGACTGCACAAAGAATGGCATGGACTGGCAGTGGTTGGTGGTGGTGGATGGGGGATGATACGAGAGATATCTATAATCATAACATATACATACTCCTACTACTGCAACTACAACTTGACTTACTTTCCTAGATATATTTACAGATTTGCAGTTCCACCAGCAAAATGCATCTCCAGGAATCTTCACAAGTGCCTCTTCTCTCCCTCCCATTGGTTCTTTTAGTCCGAGTTCACTTCATTTCTGTTCTACTTGTACTTCTAACTACTTCTGATGTTTTCGCTACTGTCTTTTCCAATACCGACAGACAGTCTGACACTATATACTCCTAAAACCTCCTACAGATATATATAGTCCTTTTTAATATATTAATACTCCTATAAAATCTGAAACTCACAACAGAATACTAAACCTACTTACACAATAGCAAATGCAGTTTCCTTAATATTCTGACAAAGATAAGACACAGACAGATATCTCAAAGCCTCCCATCCCTTTCTACCGTAAGGATTATCTGGTTTTCACAACAAACGATATCAATTATTTGCAAGACATAATACAGCCCAACATGGCATAACAATCGGAATGTTTTCTATTGAAATCTAAATCTAATGGTCATGTACTGCTACAAGCTACATCAATTCATACTATCATACTCAATATTATTTATCTACCTAGATCTATATTACTCTTATGAATATGATACATTACCTCGTTTATGTCTACAAGGCTACCGAACCAGAAAACCAAACCTTCACAAAGTCAACTCTTTGTCTTCCATTTACCATTAGAAGACGCTAATCTAGTTTTCTTATAAACTACAGGGCATTACTGCACATTCTGCATAATACTCGAGACTGTAAAATCATTTTCCCAATCTGTAAACACTATCAAAAGAAAATAAGTTTTTACAGTAAACAAGAGCAGATGCACAATAGAATATAGGTACTTACTGATTCCGAGTGAAGATGCTTGGTAATTAATAAAATATGAACAACAGTTAATTTTATGAATTTATGTAGCAGTTTTGTGAGAGAACGAGTCACATTTCCAATTAGCGTTCATCAAAACCAATCCGTGAGTTGTAACTCGATAGGTTGTGTTCTACAATCTGTAAGTACAGACATAAATATGTCTATAACAAGAAGAGTATGCCTGCATAAATAATATTATCGATTGCAATTAAGTGGAATCCAGAGTAGTAGTAAGCACTAGACATACTAATTGCGGTCAAAGGACCAACTAGTGGAAACTCGCATTGTTTAGTAGGAAAACAATCCTTAATTTATTCTAGCAAAGTCATATATCATGTTTCAAAGTACAAAAGCGTAAAAGCCTGGTTGTCTAATGACCAGTGAGTGCGACTTAAGTTTAGGGAAAGAAGCATCTTCATTTCAATGCTGTCTTTGTTCTTCTCCTGTCATTCGTTAATTACGAGCTGTTGAGTAGTGTAATAAGACAGATAGGAGCTATCTGTCCCTATTCATATACTAAATGTCTCTTGTTGTGTAATTTCTAGTGGATGAAAAACTAAAATGTATGAATAGATTAGGAGGATGAATGGAATGAATTGGAACTGTAGAAAACACAAGTTGAATGTTGAAGAGAAAATAGTTGCATGTAATTAGGAACAGACGAACATTATTAGTTTATTATCACTTATCACCGAGTCTTCCTCTTGCGAAGTAATTTTGCATCTGCCCAGTCCAACTTGTTTGGAAAGAGAACAAAAATCGAGTTGCAAACGGCAAGTTTTGTCTTTGTGTGCTGAAATATGGACAGTAGCTTTGACATTATGATATTATGATCCATTGGATTTACTCGTCCTTTCGTTCGTTGACTGACTTTTTGGCAAAGACCTTTCGGTGTTATCAGCCATTTAGATAGGACTGGTGTCCGTCTGTCTGTCCCACTGATTATGAGAGCAAGTTCCTTGCTCCTTTTAGCAGTTGAAATCATCAGCCAAATCGGTTCAGTGTTTCACATCAATTGGCCTAGCTCCAATGTGTACAGCTTGCCTAAGAGAAGAGAGATTGCCTTTTGCCAGATTATGTCTGTCCCCTGCGCTCAATGTTGTGTATACAGATCCTGTAGTGCTACGTAGACACTCTCTGCCCCTATATACGTAAATACACACACTGTATACAATGTAAACTTATTGTGATACGATTAAGCAAGTTCCACTCTCCTTACGACAATGCTCTATATAGCTATTATTTCAGATAACAAAAGAGTCCTTATAGTTCCTATGTCGAGAATGCATTGTATAAGAATGATAGGCACTGGTTTGTATTAATATCAGGGAAGTGTCTCTTTCTACCGAAGAATCTTATTCTATTGGGAAGATATCTGTAGTAGTGGAGTAGAAAGATACATCGCATTGAAATGTTGGTTTGGTTTCCTTTGGAATGCATGCAATCGTATTACTCCGAAACAGTGCACAGTGCATACTCACTCACTGTCAGCTAATCTGGTTGATATCTACTCCTATCTCCTATCTGTATAAACATATACATAGTTTTCGATGCAAAAACAGTTTCCAGAGTGCCGAGTGGAGTGAATGAATCTTCTGCCTATCTCCATTACGTATCTATCGCCTTTTAGACCCTCTAATAGAATTGCACTGGATTGGATTCACGACGAAAACTAAAGACTACTACTCAAGTAGGTAGCGAAATGGAAGGTAATCTCCAGATATGTAACATTCCCTCCTGCTATACCCGCATATTTAGTTTCTATAGAGTAAAGTGCAAGGCGAGAGTATTATAGATATTTAGAATCCTTAGAAGTTCTTAAAACAGAAAATGTCGACTATGAGTAGAATTGCGTTCTGCCAATTTAAGCCTCTCTTCGTACTTATCTCTGTGCATTCCGATTCCTATAAAGCATTTTATTACCCAGTAATCTCAGTCACCATCCACACTCAGCCCAGGCGTGTAAGCTCCAGCTAAACCCAACAAAGAAACGTTATTTGTAAAAGCTATGAATACTAATAAATAATAAACATTGCTTGCAGAGGTAGAGAATAAATAGAGAAGACCACTCATAATAAACTCGGTGATGTCATTACATTTTTGCATTATACTCGTCTGTCTTGTGTCACCCACACATTATGTTCTGCCTCGTCTCCCTTTACCCGTTAGGTTCTACTTATGCGAAGACGAGGCGATACATTACTTTACAATACATCACAATGCACAATTGTAAATACCTTCCACAGTGCACTTGAACAACTTTATTCAGCACGCCCACCATTCTCTCGAGATCTTCTCCCTCTTCCCTGCATGACTTGAGATTTCTTACAAAGTTCACTCTATCAAATATGCTCCTTCCTCCACCGTTATAATATATACGTTCTTTTTCCTTCTTCTGTTCTACAGAAAAGGGACTTGTTCTTCCGAGTAACAGAAAAATGAATTCACTTTTACTGACAGAGTTCAGCTCACTTCTTTCTTCGGCTACCTCTCTTTGCTTTGACTTCCTTCGGATTAGAAAGATATGCTCCATGCTCCATTACTTTCTTGCTTAACTTCCCTTGAGTTTACATCGCTTGGTTTAGCATCGCTGGTTTGGAGACTAAACAACACCAAACATTCTACTCCTCCGTAATATACTACACTCATTTTTACTACTTACTCCTAGGGCCACAGTGACACAAACGTTTACTCCCACAAAAAACGCATACTTTTAAGAACCCGACTAACAGTAAAATTCATCTAACCACTTTTTAAAAATATCTTGCCATTTTTACAAAATTTTGAGAAAATACACAACTACCAAAACAATAACTTTTCTATACCAAATATCTAAAAGTGCTCATGACAGGTCAATACAATAATCTACAGATAATTTCTTTAATAAATATATCAGCATTTCTTCGATTATTTTTGACCGTCTATAAATACTGGGATCTGATAATGTGATAATTAACAGCATGACTCCTTCAGTCCTTTTGCTTCGCACTCATTTTTAGTACTTACTAGTAACTCTTGCAGATTACTCCATCCATCTTGCATATTAAGAAATCTTGTCCTATTTTACAAAATTATTGAACATAAATGTACTCAAAAATTTACAAAAACATCAACTTTTCTGCATATTTAAGCTGCACGGGACGAAATAATAGTCAACCTAACATCAATTGTAGAATATAATCAGCAAAATTCCTTCGATTATTTCTGACCGTCTATAAATGTTTTCAAAATTTGATAATGGTATCGAAAAGTTAATAGCATGGTCCTTTTGCTTCGGTGTTGTGAATGCGAAAATGTGGTATGCGAAAATATGTGTGCCACTGTGTGCTGAGTAGCCGATTTGTGTATAAATATATAATGTTCATTGCTTTATAGGTATAGTAAAGAGCGAGCATTTTGCCTTGGTTTTTGCCAGTATGTACATAAAATGAGTGGATAAGGTTGTCGTATTTCTTTCGGATGTTTTATACTGTGACATATAGTAAAAAGTCAGAAAATGAAGACAGGCTCCTTCTATTACTGTTTGCTTAGATATGTGATAGGGAATGGAGGGAGTGGGATACGGGCAAAGTTCATTTCATTGAATGATTTTTTTTGTGTATGGTTCGCTGTATGTTTTAGTATTGGATGTAACAAGTACAGATATAGGTAGGTGCGTGTTTTAATGTAGAGAGTTGAGTTTGACTTGTTTTGGCTTCACTGTAAACACTAGTTCATATTATTCATATATAAATCTAAAAAGTTCTACTTCTCGGGAGTTGACAGTTTGATATTTGTGGGTATGTTTTATGTTGTAGGTAGGTAGTCGAGTTGTCTGAAAGTAAATAGAAAGAGACTCTATTGATATGTACATATAAAATAAGGTCTATATTATTATAATGTATGTCTGGTATAAGTATAGTTTACACTTGAGTATTTCAAGCATAATGTCATTGTGCTGAGAGAAAAGGTTTGGATGGGTGATTGGACTGAATGGAGTAAATAACGTGTAAAAGTGTAAAACTAAAAAGAAGAGGTGAACAGGGAGCTTGAGGTTAGTAAGTATGTGGATATTCAGAAAATGCATGGAATATTAGTAGAATAGTTGGATCAATATAATATGTTAAAAGGAAAAGAGAAAGAAAAAGAAAGAAGAAGGTAAAGGAGTATTTTTGTAAGTAAGAGGAGGAGGAATTGCTAAGTTTTCCTCCTAAGTTTAGTAAAGTCAGAGAGAGAGAGAGAGGCAAAAGCAACGACAGAGAACGAGAGTCATCAAATGCGAGAGAATTGAAAAAAATGTTATCTCTATAAGTGCCTGTTTCTGCTTTGCTCTTCCCGTGTGATTTTCCTCTCTTCTTCAAGTGCTGCAACAACATTGCATTTTGGGACTTTACACGACACGGCAGACGGATGGATTCCCTAGTCGATGACGACTCCGCTCAACACAGACAATACTCTGCTAGACACTAGTACAATCATTGCCTATATTTAACTAAGTGCTGATAAGGTCTGCCCGACCAAATGGCAACCCTACTTAGCCTACGACAGAATTAACTTGTACAATTTACAAAGTTACTCCGTTGAACTAGTAACACTCTATAGAATAGAATTACAGTACAGAGAAATCAATTTCAGACACCAGTTTCCTTTTGTATTTACTAGATCAGCTTATGTTTACTCAATTGATTAATGTCTAAGAATGTAGCTTAAACACTCCATAAGATAGCATTTCCATTTATGAATACTGCTTGAGAGAGTATATCTATAAGTACAATATTTGTACACATGTTCTTATTTTTATTAGTGTAATATGAAATATATTTTCCCTTCCGCCTTCCAATCTTCAGTATACTTAGATCGGGGTTCTGCCTTCGTTTCGTCCTATTTCACGGCTCACGGGCAAAATACGGTCATCCGGCACTCATAGGAACAGACAGACAGTCAGACAGATGCTAACTAACATGGATATGTAACTTAGAGTATTGTAATACTTAAATCTATAGGTAATTCACTAAACCATCCATAGCGAAACAGAGTGAGACAGTTTGATGGTATTTCTTGTCTACTCAGCATCAGTTTAGCAAGATCTGAAATTGTAGTTTTCTTTGGATGGGGAAATGATGAAAGGAAATTCGGAGAAAATGAATGGGTTTAGGTACATAGTATACATAAACTTATCCATTGCACAACAGCGTGGGTACAACTATCAGACTATCAGTCAGAGATTATACAGGTTTACGTTGAAATAGGAATGTACACCTACACAACAATAAAATCAAACTGATAGGACTCACACATATGCCATTGTAAATAGAAGAGACATGAACCTCCATTAGTTATGTAAGTTTGTCTTGTAGTTTTTTCCTGTTGATTTTAGCCTAGTTTATAATAAATGTAGCTACATCATTCTTTACACGGAAAGTGAGTCGTAGACACATTGCATACGGAGACAAGTTACACAGAGATACACCATAAGAATGAGATCAGAGACAGAGAGACAGAATGTTCTTTGGGTCCTGTCCAGGCAAGCCAAAATTTTGTCGGTTCAGACCAGGGCGAAACTAACCTTAGAGATAGTAGGGAAGGGAATTTCAAGTATTTATTATTTTATATATAGGGATAGGTATAGGTAGGCACTCGGTGCACGAAACGAGACGTGACATGAGAATTTCTCAGTTGACTACTACATACATACATCCTTTCTGGGCTGGTTATGCTGGGAGGATACCACCAGACAGATGAGAATCACGTCATGCTATCGCTAAACTAGAATAATGTTACAAAAACACAGAAAAGATTGTAAATGACTGTTTCGCGTTACCCCTTTCCTCTCCTAATATATTCAATTACTTTACTTACACACGTCCCACAAATACACAAACTCCGAACTCATAGTGATAAGGTGCTGCTCAGACAGACACTAATGATTTTACTTTCCTTATTCCTCGAACCTTCCCATGTCTCGCAGTGTGGAGTAGCACCAGGCTACAATACCTCCCTTTAAATTATCCTAAGACTAGAATTGTTCCCAGTTGTTGCCATTTGTTGGCAGTCAAAACAAAGCAACTTGCCAAAATAGACGAGCGTTAGGTTCGATGTCCAGCAGGTGCCCAATTTGCAAATTCCCTACTATTAATCCATGCAAAATAACACTCCAGAATCACAGAGAACACGTATTGCAGTCTTGAACTTCCCTCACTGTAAATATCTTCTTGTTTGTTTGTTTAACAATTTATGATTGAAATCCGATGAAAGAACTCCCGTTAAAACACTCATACACTGTCAGATGCAATAACTCTGCCATTTTTTTCTAAGAAATATCCAGTTTAACGCCCGCTGTCAATACCAAACTTAAAGATCTTTCAACCTTACGCGTTTCGTTTTTTGTTGATCTTATCTGCTATGGCTCATAGTAATATCAAATGGACAGTTTCGTTCTATTATCAATCCTTTATGTTGTTCTCAATCTTTTAAAGATTCTCTTAGTTCTTCACCGTAACTGCTCAATTACATTTTTTCCCCTTCAGTTCTATCTAATCCGTTTTGTCACATTGTTCGGAGTTCCAAACCATTGATTCATCAGACATTAGTTACAGTTTAGGCAGTACTAAATCCTACGAAATAAAAATATCTAAGTTTTTATGTTTCAATTAAAAAATTCTACCTATGTAGCTTCATT
>JABASH010003223.1:0-17182 GCA_019776445.1 Tomocerus maximus | reverse complement strand
TTGAATTTGATTTCTGATTTATCCATGCAGTATAGAAAATATCTAGCAGACATAAACAGCAAAACAAAGATTGGCTCAGTGAATGTGGTAATTTGTAATAACATTCCAAAAGGGGCTTTTGTCAGCTAACATACACACAAAGGAGTACGAATTTGGTCAGATGCGTGAATGCAAAAATGAATCATGAGTCACACACACACGCCAACAACAAGCCCAAGCTATTATGTTTTTTGTATTACAGATTTCATATTACATTACGGACGGACGGACAACAGATTTCAGCCTATCTATCATGAATACGTGTGCATGCATATTATATGTAGATCTGCATAAAATACTTACTACACCGTTTTCTATTTATAGGTCATAGATATTGAAAATATTGACCAAAAATACTTAATTTTCATTTTACACAAGTAATAATAAAATCATAAAATATTAAATAGGTACCATACTATTGTCATATCTTATTATCCCTCCCCCAAAAGCATTCTCGTCCCCAGCCGTTTCGGCTATAACTCTAACTCAATCTTGTATCTTACGTTGTTTCGATTCACAATGGATATCGTTATTATGAATAAACACTAAACACATTATACAACTTCAGTACTTAGTGCATACTGCATACTACCCAAAACTCCCAAATGATACCTACAATAATGATGGCTTTTCAAACAGAAACATAATAGAAAACAAAAACGCTTCCATTACATGATATCATACTCTGTACGCTGTACACCGTTTATATAAGCTAGATCTGGCATCTGGTAGTGTACCTTGTTTTCCATATTAATGCTTGCATATCGCATGCATTGTCTAACAGTCTAACTGCGTCAATTATTGTTATTAGCGATGGAAATAGCAAACGTAGGTACATAAACTTGAGATAAGATTACAAAAACATGTTCTTTTAAGCTTTCGATTAGCCCTAACTCTAGGCCGAGGTTAAGTTTCCAATCCTAAAATCATAGTGCTCACAAATCTAGCTTATTCTCTACTAAACTAAGTATAGCAATATGCATAGACCATGATGGCATAATGTTAGCTAATAACACCGCCAAAGACAGTAATGCGTCTATCTTTATGTATTCAGCATAATTAAAATCTATGTAAGAAACTACTCGTTCATAATCTCACCTTGTCATAATATTGCCATTCTATCTAGGTAATGTACCATACAAAACTATAATCTCATTTGAAATTCTTCGAGCACCTGAAATTAACAAGTTATACTAATAACAATTAATTTTAATAAGTACTCTAAATACCATTACAGTAAAAATAATTCTAAGTCACATACGATGACACAATCAAACGAATAAAACTTGCTCCGAGCTAAAATTAATTATGAACACAAACAAGAACAAGATCAGGATTGGCGTTAGGTCATTGTGTCACACATAATAATAGTAGACAGTCCAAGCTAATTATGTTGTATTCATAATCAATCGAGTATAAATTATAAATACGAATTTTGGAGCTCGTAAGCACTTAAGCTCGTAATACGATGCAAGAGTTGTAATATACCTTATACTTATACATAACCAAACTAAAAATATTCAAAAAATAAAATTCTAGAAAATTGCAATACAATTTGCTCCCTTTGTGGTTGTTGCTTAGCTTGTGCCTTGTGGGTACTTCACTTGTTTTAGAGTGTCACTTTATTTTAATTTAAATAATCTAAGTCTAGTAACGCAGTAGTTTGTGCAACATATAATATTAAATTGTCCATGTTAGTGAACTGCATACCCTACAAGTTACAATAATCTCAGTACTTTAATACGTAAACTTTAATAAAAATAGCAACTTTGAATCCATAAATAATTGCCCACCGCAACATTAGCATTTAAAATGAAGATTGTCAGTCTTCCCTCCCTATTCCCTTGAATGTCATTAAGGTACAAAGGTTGCAATCTTTATTAACATTGCTGTACAAGTACATCGCATTTTAAGTACATCTGTGGTGGAGTAGTAGAAGGACCTTTACAGGCAGTAGGAGTAGACAAAACAAATTATTACACATTTTACATTTGCATAAGCCAAAATAGTGATTTAGCAGAAATGAAAACTATAATTTATACTACAGTTGAACATTTCAACTATTAATGCTGATGGTGATGTCATGAGTAGTATCAAGTACATACTAACAAAAGAATTACATAATTTTGATTAACAATAATGACAATAACCATCCACGCTAAGCTATGTGGTAAATCTCAATGTCATTTTTTTGTCCTTTAAAAACACAGAAAATGTGCATCTAAACATGGTCTAAACTTAACAAACTTTCTCTATGATATTTATTAATATTTATAAAATGTTAATGCATTCATACACCTCACCTGACCATGACAGACAATACATCAAAAAAAATTTAAAAAAACTATATAGTTTCTTAACTCTTAAATGCAATCTTTTACATCACTCTCATCACACACAATACGAAATAATTATTTAGCCTAAGATGACATTATTAGTAGCATTATTACAAAATCATGCCACTAAATAAAAAAATCATGATCCTTTTTTAATCCAAGGTTAACTATTTGAACCAGTAACCACAATTTAAGTGCCTGACTGCCAGGAAATTGTCAATGGGCGACTTTCGTTTTAGCATATCATTTTCAAGATGAGAACCAGAGTTCGCTACCAATTTCTTCTGCAATTTATTAAATCAATTCATCAAAATCTTTTCGGATAATATCGGGCCTGTTTAGCAAGTAATTCATTAGCATTATGGGTTTTTATCTCAAGTATATCCAATATTATTTGGACGTTACGAGGTTGTGTAGCTGTTGGTCAGTCAGATTATATAGTCATTATTCATTATATAGTTTGTAAGCCCCGTAATATTGTTAATAATATCTGTATCGAATCGCAAATTCACGCTGTTTCACTATTTTACTTCAAATTCAAAAAGTAAAGGGAAATTATTCACGTAACCCAATATTTGGATTATAGTATTTCATATTTACGTTTATTATGTAAATAACCAAAAGGGTAATTAAATATTGTCATTGCACATTATGGACATTCAACATTGGTTAAATTTAATTTTGAATTTATGAAAAATTGTTAATACTACATAAAAGATTAAGCTTACCCTTTCTTGAGCATAAACGCTTTACTCTTCCAAAATTCAATTTCATCTTGGGCAGTAGTAAAACTGGGGAGTTTATTAAGGTTGAGCTCCTCTTCGTCCATTTGGCTCCAATTTGTATTTGTGATATTTGGTATTTGGAATGGACAACGGATGTTATCCTTCTTGGTTTTTGAAGTGGCAGAAGTATTAGGAAACAGATGACTGCCCAAAAATTAACTCCCTCACTCAATCAACAGATTCAACATTCAATGACCAATACTTTCGAGCTGTGAAGAAACGAACAGTAATTATGAAATAACCAAGGAATAACTGATTAACAAATGACAATCAAAACTTCAAAACTATCAACTGTATTGAATTCCGTTTGAATCATAAGGTAAGTTTGTTTTGGTTTTAGTTCTCCAAGTCAGGTGATTACCAAATTGTTATGTGAAGTAAATGATGTTTAATGACGTCAAAGGAAATATCGAATGAATTTCACGTCGTCGGGTGTTGAGAGAAGATAAAAAAGACGTAAAAGTAGCTAACAAATCAGAACAATTTTTGGTTTGCACTTTAGCAGCACTCTAACTGCCTTTCATATCTCCGTAATCTTGGATTTCGGATGTTTTGTCCCATATAACGGTGGAAGATAATTGTTTCATACGCATTTCACAATTATGTTGGTACGTGCCTTTCTTTGCTAAGACACAGTCAGAGAAAAAAAAGTTATCCACTCAGGCAGTTGAGAAGAAATTAAGGGAAACGGATAAAGAAAATCCGTAATTTGCATTCATTCACTACACTCTACACAAACAGCACAATGCAACCGTCTACACACACTGAACATAAAGATGAACAAGTGAGCAAGTGATCGTTAAAGGATCTTCCATTCCAGCAGTCGGTTAGTTATGTTGAATGAAGCTGTATGTGTGTGTGTTTATGGGTATAAGAGTAGACTCGACACATTTATATGAGTATAAGGTTAGCAACAATAAGATTTAAGATGTATACACAGAAAAGATATAATGACTACCTACATACATATCTGAGCGATGTCCACAGCAAAACTATTCTGAAGGTAAAGTAAATAATGTTGGGGTTAGTCATAAGCATATTGTTCAAATCTTTCTAAAATACTCATATGTAATGTAGGTACAAAACAATAGCATCTTAGTAATTGTGAATTTATAAGTGTTATGCAGGTATATTCAATCACATATACGAATAAGAGAGCAATATTACGTATATAATTATTATAACAATGTGTTATACATGTCGCATATTCATATATAATACGTATAAGTAGGTATGTCGTTTGCAAAGTGCACATATATAGCTAAGCAGTTCAACTTTCGCCAACTGCCACTTCCTACATAGAGCACAACTCCTGTTAACGCCTATTGCACAGGGACTTCTAATTTCAATCCTAGTGTGTGTCTGTCTGTTAACTTCTGCCAGCTAAACACACTTGTCTTCAGCCCAGAGCTAATCCATGCTGTTTACTATACAAAATCTGCAACTAAGGATGTGTACACCTGAGAAGGTATAGGATAGAGTTGCGTACATGACTAATATTACCAGCGACTGTGTATAAAATTCTATGACTTTGTGTTTCAACTTTATAATGCATAAGCTTTGCAGTAGATACTTTTGTTATTGTGGGACTAACGACAGCCCCTTTAGACAGTTTCTATGTAAATCATGTTTACCCTGAAGGCTATAACGTTCAACGTATTATACCAATAGACAAATGCCGTTCATAGGATGACTCTAGTCACAGACAGGTACCTCTACTTATTGTTGTTAGCTAAATACATTTTGCTTTTGCTACAGAGTATCCAACTATAAAACTATTCGCCATACGTATATACCTGTGCTTTGGGCTTAATTGACTTTGATTGCCTGCAGTAGATTAGCCGATTACTTAGTTCTATCTGTCTGTATTTGTTGTGTACCCCTTTGGACACAAGACATAACAGACGGCAGACCTACGACTTTATAAAGATCTTTTGTTGGTATGTCCATAAACATAATAATATAACATTTACGCAGTGGTAGCCATCTATAAGTTTGACGCTTGGCAGTTACCTACATCGTTTTACATTTTCTACATTTATCAAGCCTTTCTTTTACTGATACTACACCATCATGAATCATTGTATACATACCTGCTACGTCATGTCTTGCTTTATGATTTAGTGGTGGGATTGATACTTTATATTCCAAAGTAAATAATACAATGTGGCTAAGACCAATCTATTTAATATCCAACATCCAACCATAGAGATACAAGGATCCAACAGATTTGGATTTAAACTTTCCAGGAAATATTACCAAATAATATAATTTGTTTCATCCAAGTTTTGGAATGTAAATAATTTTTATGTACATGAATAAAAAAATAATCGCTCATTGCGTGTATTTCAACTTAAGAATATTTTAACAAGATATTGGAAGTATTTGTTCTAATAGGTAAAATCAAACTAGCTCGATTGTACCTCTGAATAGTGAGTACATTTATATATAGCCTGTGAATGTATACGTACTAAAGATTTGTATAGTCGATTATATTCATGATTGGAATTTTTAAACGCAACTGGTTCATACATTGCATACCAAGTAAGCATAATGGCCATTAAATGTACCAGTTACAGTTTGTTCTTCACCTTAACTTTTGATTTTTAATTGTCCCCGTTAACACAAACCTTATTTGCTAATCAATAATATGTTAAGCATATACAATACTAGTTTTTTATGTCTTGCTCGTAAAGCTTAATGGAATGACTCATAAAACTATTATTGGAGTCCTTTTCCTGAATTTTTTTGTCGAAATTCTTTGGAGAATTTTAATAGCATGTATGAAGTTGCCATTGCCATACGAGAGTAGTATATGAAGAATGGCAAAGTACTAATCTATTAATAAATCAACCTCTTTACAGATACGTCGAACGAAATGGTGGATCAATTCGTTACCGCATACGTAAATACACATCTCACTAAGCTGTAGCTATGCTTTATAGCTAAACTAGTGCATAACAACTAGTACTAACAAGAATAGCGTATTTAGCATGCACTTTTGTAGCATGTGTACATAGGCACAAAGCCAGCAAATACCACAAGGTTATTGCTAGGGTCCCAACGAACCAATACGCTTAAATGAACTACTTCGCATGGTTTGTGAACGTAACAGATTGAATAATTCATTTCCAGTTAAACGAGATAAACGCTTTCCTATTATCGTTCTGGGAAAGAGATTTATAATTGCCTTACCTGTGTTGGACGATGACATTTATAATTCATGTTAAAACACCCAAATTAACACAACAAACAATACTTATCGTTCTTTAATAGATAAGAAGCTATTGTAGCATTAATTTATCACTTTTGGCATTTAGCTTATTAACCCTAGACCAACTTAAGAAAACAGTATCTTAAACTTTCATATTACTACATATACATAATGGTACAATACCTACCTATGCAATATTAACAATTGTAATATTGTAAAAGAACACTCATCAAATGAAACTACGATAGCAGGTGTACTGGTGTTCGTTCAAGTTCAGTTCGAATGAGCTCAGACAGAGATTTATTTTTCTTGTAAACCTTTAGATAAGGCAGATAGGCAGTTCTCCGTAAACGGCGATGATGGTGTAGTGTTAACAAACTTTACGTTTTCAAACAATAAATTATATCTTACAGACAGAAAGGAATGACAATAGTATAAGAACGAATAAGTTGACCAATAAATATCTGTGTAGTAGATAGTTGTAATGGCATTGTTTTGTAGAGATGAAATATGTTAGAGTATGGAGACAAAACCCAAAAAGCTGAAAATGATTAGCGGATAGGAGTGTGGGCCATGCACAGACACTTATGAAGAATGCCATAGACAGTAGTGGAAAAGGATAATTACAGAGTCAGCAACAGTCGTATAGAGAGACGAAACCAAACCAGACCACACCATGCCATGAACATTACAGTAGAATGACTCACTTCTCATAGCCATCTAACTCGGCTCTCGAACTCAGTAAACGAAACGAAACCACCCACCCATGCAGTTTCAGATCATTCATGTAGAATTATGCCTTAAAGAATGCATTCGCCAAAATATGTCTGCAGGCAAACTGAATGGGACGGAATTCTATGGTATAATAATAAGGAGAGGAGGGAGCATAACAATAGGATCTGCATTAATACAGACACTCGACACTCTGTCAGTCTCTAATATAATGTACTCGGTGCAATACTGTATTTTTCCATAGTACATTTAGCATTAGTCAAACTCCAACTGAGTTCCTCTTGTTTACCACTCATTCCGAGAGTGAGCCAGGGAACATTTTTTGCACCCTATGCTATACAATCTTTATTATGCATAAATAATTCTTCCTTTGTACTCCCTAACGGTATTTATAGTGTGGGAATGAGTAATAGTGATAACGAAATGATTTTTTCACTCACACCTCTCAGGCTTTAAAAGATATTAAAAATATACTGTATAGTAGATGTATATAGTATGTAGATGCACTTTTCAGCTAACGATATATAGAATGTTGTGTAAACAAATCTTTTATGATCGAAGACTTGTTTTAGTGTTATTGGACAAGTGTCTATGTTAGAATAGCCAAGTTTTTAAACATTGTAAGACCTAATAACGAGTGGTAAGTACTTACATTGTAGTATATTAGGGAACATGTAGTTAGCAAAGGGACAGTTTGCTAATTTTATTGACTATATTATTTATAACTTTTTTTATAACAGTCATCATTAATTCATATAGCGGGACCTATTAAGGGTGTGCATATTCCCTTTGTGCAGTTATACATTATATGCAGTAATAATTCTTAATCAGTAAGTCAGTAATCTCTCTAACGTTTCCCTCCATATCTTCATACCATCGTAATAGTAATTTCAGGTTGATTACATGAATAGCTAGGTTACTAGAAACGTTGAAACTTTGTACCATATAGGGAAGGTTTTGCTAATTGTAATTAATTACATGTACGCTCATTCGAATTTCCATATTGATACTGAGCCCTTCCTTATCGTACTTGTGGAATAAATTAATGTCATTGATTTAAGCAAGAGTCTCATAAAACAGGATTTTTTTTAAATCAAACGATTTCTGTATGCAGTTACCCAACCCATTTCATGTTACTTATACAATTTCCACTTTTACTACACAGATTAATGTATGCAAATTAAAACAGCAATAAAATGTAATAATTCATGCATTTGCTTTATTAATTATTATTTTACACCAGATTTTCTCACATGTACATGCACGACTGACTTATTGCTGAATATCTTAGTGTGAAAATTAAGTTTCACGGAATCTCTAAAAGTTTGGCATTGGTTCCTGAACGGCAAACAGCAATTTTCAAAGTGGACACTTACCCATTCGTTTACAAACCATAAGTACTCGGAGACTGCTCTAACAATGTGCATGTGTCTAACAAACCACAAAGCAATGCACGCACGTTAATTATTACTTAACGAGACAACTAATTGCATAGGGCAGAACATTTATTGAAAATCTGGTTTGTGGTGACACACATTCTTAATTATGATTCTCTTTATGATCTATGAAATGAATTAATGTCCTAGACATATAAGGGAGGTAAAAGTTTGCAGAGCAAAAGCTGCGTGCATATCAAGCGAAATAATCATCTCGCTGTGTAAAAATGAGTAATTGCCTTCAGAGGGTTCAAGTGTCGCAGACAAGATCAGACCCGGTACACGAAAGAATAGAAATGAAGTATCAGAGAGAATCTTTTTGTTTCATCAAATTTTACCTTTTCTTTGGTGTGTACCTGACAAATGAAACCATGCTACGTAATTTAGGTACATTATAAACTAACATTATTCACTCTGTAGTAATTTGATTGACTGTGAGTAACCATAATCATATATTGAAGCGTTTTCTTATTGGAGACAGGGCAGAAACTGTAATGTCAGAAATCATAGTCTGACAGCAGCACAGTTTATCGCGAGTAAGAAGGTAACTAGTAATAAATGCAAAGAACATTTTCTACATATTTAACAGGGCATCGGATGCATAATCATAGTCATGTGTAAGTATAACAGGTTTAGTAATGCATTGTTTTCCCTTGGTTTTTGATATCCTAATAATGATAACTAGATTTTACACTCGCTTAGTTTGTGATAGTGAATTAGTGAATGAAGATTGGTAGTTGGGTATTATTGGAGTAATTCATTGTACGTTTTTTCAAAGTATACTCCATTACTCGCTATTTTATGCAAATTACAGAGTGCAGGCAGAAACACAGAAGAAAAGAAACTAGAGCAGTGATTGCATTGTTTGCAAAGATCAGAATGTGAAGCTTAATGACTCCATAATGAGAAATATCTAAACGCCAATTTTTCTGGCCTGGAA
The DNA here is from genome assembly GCA_019776445.1 of Tomocerus maximus. Classification (NCBI taxonomy): domain Eukaryota; kingdom Metazoa; phylum Arthropoda; class Collembola; order Entomobryomorpha; family Tomoceridae; genus Tomocerus; species Tomocerus maximus. The sequence continues at coordinate 7,700 of JABASH010003223.1, read as the reverse complement.
ATTGCTATTCTCAACAATTTAGTCACGCCATGGCAAACTCAATTGAGAACGGATTTGGTATGGTACATTACTTACACTTAATGCCAGCAAAGATTCTGTGCGATTGGAGTACTATGGCTAATTGTGCAGAGGCAGAATAGCATTTTATCTATGAATATTGTCCGTAGCATTGCTTTGATCTCAATGGAAGTCAGATTGCAGAATATTAGAAATAATGTATTTTTAGTTGCACTTTACTATACATTCATGCCAAAGATAATGAAATTACTTTGACATTCCAATATTATAGTCAAGTGTGCACAAGGATTTTAGTCATATATAATAATAAATATATGATATATATAAGCATATATTACTTACTAAGTGCATTTACACTTATTATTATACCGTGTCTGCAGCGTACAATGTGACTTGCCAACTTAAGTTGGTCAATGGTTTCGCAGGGATGATTTTCTTGCAATTGCATAATGAAAATGCATAAATAGTACACGTGAAGAGTATGTACCTACATATAAACTGTTTGTGCACACAAATAAAACTTTCATTTCACTTCTAAACGATTCACTCAGAATCCTCACAGACTCTCGGCTTTTTTACGACAATTAAGTAGGCATATTTTGTACCTACAGACAAAACATGCCATACAATTTTCATTACTCGTCAGTTGGTTGTAGTTAGCTTAGTGATGTTTCACAGGGTGTTTTTTATTAAATAAAATTGCTTTATGGTTAATTACTATAATTAGTTACAAAATTTACACCCTATTTCTTTTAAATGCCCCATGCCACTGATCTGAATGATATAAAGCGCGATTGCAAACTGACGTGTCACAATACCTTACTTTCCTTATCTTTTTTCCTCGAGTTAGTCACAATGAAAGGATTTCGCAAATGAAATAAATGGACCTAATTTACATAGTAATAACTTTTTCTTCTGTTCACGCCTATTTTCGGGATCATAACTTCCATTAACCTGGGATAGAATTTTAAAGGCTGCAATTGTACCTGCAATTGAAATTTTATTCTTTTTTATTGTGTAAACATTTTGTGGAACTTGTCGTCTTAATTGGTATCACATTACTTTTCTTACACACAACGAATAAGGATGTTTTATCGATGTCTTAACACAGGATACTTTGAGTCCCGTCGCTGGCAAAGTTTTGATTTAATAAACAAATTACGATCACTTAGTTCTGAATCTCAGATGTAAATTAGAGTTCTAACTTTTAAAGTCAAAGGCTGAAACAAATTCTCGATAATTCCTTAGTGATCTTAAAATGCACTGATTTTTTGGAAGTACTGGTAAGAGCAGTTAGTGTACATAATCCCATTTACGCAGAACTCCATTATTGAATTGACCGGAATTTCATTGCAGTTAAGTTGTACATAATGGGATTCTGGCCGCTTTGTTGTAGACCGATATATATTTTATTATTCATAATCAGCAGTTTCCTCCAGCTGGGGCCTTTAAAGTTTAAACTGTCAATATCACTTTCTTGATCAACATTTGCACTAATAATGATAGACAAGGTTACACTGTTTCGACAAAACTTAGAATTAATTATCACAAAAATTTAGAATATTTAAAGCACCAAATAAAAATTATATACCATAAGTTTTTGAGTCTTGATACAAAATGGACAGATATGACTTTTCGCTTTAGTTTCCAGCATGGGTAAGTATTGCTACTACTTCGTGTGTAAATATTCAGTAACCCTAAAGAAGAATTTTTGTACGAAATGTTCGTTTTTTGCTCTTGCTTTACATTTTCAACATACATTCGGATATTCTTACATACTTATCTGCTCCTATATAATCTCGTAAAATTCTTCATGGAATGTGTCTCTTGATTCTTGTTAGTACGCAAACGCTGTAGTTTTACATATTTCAACACCTCTCTCTAGCACACTGCCGTGAGGTTTACAATATATTATTAAATTCTTCATGGAATGTGTCTCTTGATTCTTGTTAGTACGCAAACGCTGTAGTTTTACATATTTCAACACCTCTCTCTAGCACACTGCCGTGAGGTTTACAGTATATTATAAAGCGTATAATATTATCTGTTTCACCATCAATTTCTTAAGGTCCGTAGTTCCGTAGTCTCTGCCTCACATTTTACGTTTTGCAATTAGTGTGTTCTACATGCTCTATCCACGGTACCTCTTTACGGTACCCCACTATTGAGCCAATAAAATTGATTATTATCTGTCATCCTTTTGGTTCTTAAAAGATTCGGTTTTTGTGTACCTACTATAATTTGTGACAAAATACCAATATATGCGTTTAAAAAATATCATGAACAATTAAACAGCTTTTTGAACAATGCAAATTGGGGATAATGAGGAGAAGATTGTGCCTTGCCAAAATCGTTTTTGTTGGAAAATACATAGGCAGCGATTTATTATGTTTTATATGTTTACTTTACTGTTTTCTTTCGTTATAGGTACATGTATGAATGACGTATGTAAGTAAATGGCCCATTTCTGTTCTACTGCACTAACGTAAAGAAATTTTGCCCTTTTGTGGAATTACAAATCACGAACACTCGTGCTTACCTTTGAACTTCTAAGCTCAGAGCTTGCAATTCCACATTATAAATTACATTTGTGTAATGTGCATGTAGGTACCAGAAATAATGAGCTAGTGTAAATAACTAAAGTGGTCAAACGGTAAATAGTAGTTAATTTTGATTGGATCTTGGAGCTTTTTAGTAAAATATTAGCTGTATTTTATGGTGGTATTAGTCACTCATAAATTGAGAACACAATTTGGTTAAAATTTTAATCAATAACACGTTGCTTTCCCACTAACGTGAGAAATAATGTCATGATTTGATTTGCAGAGTCCAGGGAGAAATGCGAATACTTACTAATTTGTCTTGAATTCAGCATTAGAAGTACTATCTAAAGACACAATCAGTAAGTAGTAAAGTAATTTTGCTAACTATGCCATGAACAATATTGTTAAAATTGTTCACCTTCATTAATTGCGAATTACAGAAAAATGCAGTTGTGATAATTCTCTAGATCGTCAACAATTTTTTAATGTCATTTGTCGAGACTGAGTTGGTCAAGTCAAGTTATGGTGTTGTGTACAATTGCCGAGAGTTAAGTTATTTAGTTAAGTGTGTTATAAAAACCAAAATCATTCGTTTAATGCCAGAACTCACTCACGTTCATATAGAAGCATACATGAGAACAATAAGAGAACTGTTCAATGTCAAATGTATAATTAATTTCCGTATTGTACCTGTTTGCTACGAATGCGGTAATGTATTGCAACTTCTTGGTGATAATAAGAAACTACTTCATTCAGATATTCTGGTCAAGTTACAATTTACATTTAGACACTACAATACTGTATAGGTAGCTGAATTGAGTTGAGAATGTTGTAATCATATGTCAGTAGATTATGTCTGAACTAAATATATGGGAAAATTTATGCTAATGTTTGTGTGGCATGTGGTATTAGTGTTGGTAATAGTGGAATCCCCTTCCACTGACTAAACCAAGTAGTACGTGTATGTCAGTTAGTGGAAATTGATAAGAATTACTAAGTAAAAGGTAAAGTTTAAGTTAGCAGAGATTAGGATTTTAGAGGTATTTATTGAGCCTTGTTTGTGGATTTGCTACTAGAACTCTAATCAATGCGTATACGTGAATCTTAACTCTTAACTCATTCGGATAAGAAAACCAGTTTGGGATAGAATAATGACTTTGAGAAAACAGTTTTCTCATGCAGTAGTTCTCTTATTTAAACCTAGCAAGGACTCAAATTCGAGTGCCCATCTATAAGCCTTAACGATAAAGATAACCATTTCAATCGCAGTAACCGATGTATCTCCATTTAATTATAGATATTGTACTCGTATGTGTCTGTGAGCTAAATACGCGTTTAAGAGCTAATAAATGCCAATGCTAACTTTGAACCTTTCTTCATTCCTAAGAGTCAAAAGAGTGTGGGACACCCACATTTTAAGCTTTGCAAGAGGATGTACATAACTCTATCCTTTTAGCAATGGTATTTTAGGAGCGATTATGAAGATAATTCTGCAATTCTAGATTGGACTTCTAGGAACAGTTACTTCATTTACGTTTTTAGTTTTGTGTGCATTAAAATACCATTTATCTCACTGGGGAGATTTATGTATCAACAAAATCAAAATTACTCACCCAATAAAACTCAACAGTTACACTTAGAATTTAGCACGTCCATCATTCCAGGTCACTAATGAAAATGTTGCGTATTAACTCGTTTAATGAGCGTGATGTTGAGTATTTACTGTTTTCAAAAACTTTGCTTTTTTCAGTTTGTTTTACATTACATTACAAATGATTGTACACAGTTTTGACATACCATTTTTATGTCAATGGAAACAACCAAGGATGAGTTGGGGAAGTTGCAAAACTTTTATTAAACTATGCATGGAGGAGCAACAATAAAATATTCTAATTATAATCTGAGAATTAAATTCTGAAAGTTATTTGTCTGTTCTACCATGTTTTACCAATACCAAGTTATCTTACAGTTAGTTTCTACAAAAACAGATAACGATTTGCCCAAGCAAAGAAGAGGCGATTGTTAATTAAATCCTTAATTAGACCACTGTGGCCGTGGCTCTAACGATAATAATGTCTGAATATAAAAAATTACAAAATCAATTTATGGTTACATGATCTTCATAGGATCATCATTGTGTTTCCTCGTGTTCCAAATGAAAAGTTAATTAGTATCTGCGGAAAGGATTGTACATATACATTCATATTACAGTTCATCAGATAAACTTTTAAGATATCGGATAGAAAATGACAAATTATAAAATCATAGGTTTGCAACGAGGAAAAACATTCCACTGGAAACAATGACAATAAAATCAAAGAACACGACTGTAAAATGGAAGGAGGCGGATTTACTTTTCTTGGGTGGACTAGTCGTTTCTGTAATAATTGCTCTTGAATAGCCTCCACAGCCCCTCCAAACAGATCCAACTGTAAGGGTCTTGTTGGTATTAAATGTAACAGCGAACCCTTTGACTTTATCGACGTTAGCTACTAAACATTCTGTCTTTCCGGAAAAATCGGTGTTTGCGTAAACAGTCCAGTTACTCTTTCCAGTGAATCCAAATGACTTGAAGGTGATTGGACTAGGCAAACGTAGAAAATTGCCATCAAAATATAATTCTTCAGCGTCAAAACGCGTCTTGATATTAAAAGAAATTCCAGGTGTGTCCAAATCTTGAGAGCCAACCAGTCTAATAGATTTATATTGGGCTGTTTGGTTTTTAGAATTCCAACTTCCGCAAACTCGCCCGCTTTTATCTATCCCATTTGCAATCTCCACGAACGTAAGATTCGGGTTGAAATTAAATGTCCCTGAGATTCGCCACCTAGATCAGATATAAACCAAGATGTTTCTGTCCCTGTGAAAATGTATCTTACGCATTATGTAATTAAATTCATTATATCTGTATTTTATAAATAAAATATTACGAAATCTCCTTACAATCCACTGATGACGCAATGCGATTTGGCATTTTTCCACACTGCCGATAAAGTTTGTAAGTCAGCTTCGGTGGTGTAAAAACTTTCTAGCTTCTTGGTAAAATTCGTATCACTGAAAAATTGTATTTCTTGAGAGCGATAAGCTGTTACAGATGTGAGTATAGAGATTAAAAATATGAACACTCCGATGAGTAAACCTTTTAATATCATTATACTAATTTCTGTAGAAATTTCAAGTATTAATGGTAGAAACAGGGAGAATGGACCAAAGGTCTGTTAGAATTCTTCAAGCCAACTGTATTTAGACCTGGCCATACCATAATATTTGTAAGAAGGAACGATATGGAGAGGTCAATCAACGCTTAGGAAGTCGACAGCCCCGTTTGTAAATGGTTTTAAGAGTTGAAAACTATAAAACTTCATAATGCCCGTTTGGTTCACCTCAGAGGCAGTCACCAAACGAAATAACAAAATTTTTGCCAAGGTACTTTCATTTATGCATATTGAATTGAGTGAAATGAGGGCAACTTACTCACATATTGGCCAGACATTAATTAGACCTTTTAGTTTCATTACATAGCACCCAAGATTTCCTGGAGAATATGTAGGGCACCGGGTAGAGATTGCAAAGTTAGATGCATTCAGGAAAATCGATAATAAACGTGCTATATTTACTCATGACATATAAAATTGACTTACATCCTTGTAAATGTTAAAGTCAATATTTTGTGTGTAGTACCATGAAGTTGGCTGAAACAGAGTTGCGACTAATTTGTATTAACCCAAGACATGCAAGTCTCAAATGCAGCAAAAGTAAAACCATTCTTTCTTATTGTTCTCTATATACACCCGCAGAATTTTTCAAATAAATTAGCAGTACATGGCAAACTCGCTGAACTGAAGGTGACTATGACTTGCTGGAGAAATCCAGTATAACAGAGACATTAAAACGCTATAGTAGTACTTAGGTCTAGGTTTGTCCAAGAATGTAAGCTAAATCATCATAAAATCACAGTTATCGATTTATTACAAAGTTGAGGTGAGATTTAGAGTAAGATAATGAATTAAAGTCACGCAATGGAAACGGTTCCCAGTTTAAATTCTCAATGGTAAAACAACAACGAAAACCTGAAGGTTACTATATAGTCAATGCTAAATGTACCTTGCACTTTTGTCTTTTCTTCCTATCATTATGTACATTTACTTAAACCTAGTAATTTATGATTAGTCCATAGTGCTTTTAAAACAAAATTTTTCTAGAAAAATAAAATAATACCAAATTAATGAAATGGAAAAACTTTGAGATGGAATTAGACAAGTAGGAGACACCGTCAGAGCTTCCCCGTTCTGTCGTTGTCCTGTTTCCACCATCTTCAACTCCTCCAGTACCACATCCAGGACGTGCCGAACGACATACAATATTCGTTGAGAAGCTGCTTGCTATGCCATAATTTAAATGAGAAGGAGCATTGGCTGCTAAACAAATAGGGACCCCTTCGAAGTCGGGTTCGGGGAATATTTCATAGCTCACTCTTCCAGTTAAAACATACGAAAGGATCGTCATATCTTCGTCGGGTTCTTCGCCCTCGATTTCCAACACATCCTCTTCTCTCTCCCATCTTTTTTGTGGAAATACACTTAATACAGACTTTTCCAAATTTAATTCGCCTACTGCACGAACTTTTAAATAGTTTCTCCCTTCTGGTGGTTGATTCACACAATTTTCTCCTCCCAAATTCCCTCCTATCCACTCCATGATGGGTTCGGTACTCCCAGTTGTTGTGACAGTCATTATCCATCTGAAATGCAGAACTATATATTTGGAAAATGCCCTTCAAGTTATAGATTGAATTTTTCACTAAAGATTTTCCTTACAGTCCTTGTTCCACACAATAGCTTCCTGCATTGTAGGCCGTCGGAGTTTGAGGAGTAATATCCTCCCCTCTGATGAATGATATATTTGTTCCTCCTTTGTTGTTTAAAGAATAAAAAGTAATTTTTTGTGACGTTTGGCCTTCCACTAATATAACTGCACTTAATAACATTACGACAAACATTATCTTCACAACTAATTTATGCAGCTGAGTATTTAATATCGTCATTTTCTAAGCAATTGTGGTTCAGAATTCGATTTTAAAATTTACTGTAGTGTAATATGTACTAATCCTAAGTAGCAATAAGACAATATTGTATTTGT